>VYZX01004992.1:152500-168543 GCA_013401335.1 Brachypteracias leptosomus | reverse complement strand
CCCGGGGGGGGGGGGGGGGCCTGGCCGGAGCAGGGAACAGCAGAGCACAGTAAAGGGTCATTTTCCTGGAAAGGGAGAGTTCCTGAGTCTCATACTGGGCTGTGGAGGTGGTTACAGAGTTATTTTGGGAAGGAAGCTGAGTTTAAAGTTCCAGCCTGTGAGGTTTTGTATTTACAGCTAGGAGAGGCTGCCCCTGTTCCATGGCTGGTGTTAAAGCTTCAAAAAGTGCTTTTATTTCTCCACTGCAGAGCTCCAGTGCCCTGCACAGTTACCATGTCCGTGTTTTCAGGCTTGTTTTGAGTGTATTTTATAAACCTTTTGTGTAAGGGCTTCATCTTGTGTTGCTGGGGCACAACAGGGCCAGTGAAGCCCTAAATCCACAACAAATACACCTGAATTTTCAGGCACCAGATGAGCCAATTGCTGATGAATCTGCTCATCCTCCTTCCTCCCAGGAGTGGTTCTGAGCTGTCATTTAACTGCCACAGGACTTTTTTTCCTCTTTTGGGAAAAAAAAGCACAAAACAAACTTGGCTTTGATGTGATTCTTTTAGGCTAATTTGCTTTCACTTGTGCTGAGCCTCCCCCCTCCTGTTTCCCCCAGAAAAGCCATGCTGCTGCTGAAGAAGAAACGTTACCAGGAGCAACTTCTGGATAAGACAGAAAACCAGATCAGCAACCTGGAGAGGATGGTGAGTGAGAACTGGCTGCAGGCACTTGGTGTGAGGCTGTTCTGGGGTGGATGTTGCTGCTGTTTGTGTGGAATTCACATTTTGAACTGTCCTGAGGGGGGGTTGGCTCTGTCTGAAGGACAGATGTCTCTGGAATCATCCCTGTTGAGGGTGTTTTGGGGCTGTTATGTAGGTCCCCTATTAAGTACATGCTTTGTAAATTAGTACAACTTTAGTCACAGCTGCTGGAGAGGCAGCTTCAGTACCATGATGTCAGAAATGGGTGTGTTTGTGCTGGAAACTGTGGCCTCAGCTCCAGAAAATCAGCTCCAGGGCTGCTGGATGAGCTTTTGGAGCTGCCTGTGCTCAGGCTGTTGGTATGTGTGTTTCTTGCTGCTATCATTTAATCCCCTGCTCCCCAGAGAAGGGGCTCTTGGCTGACTCCTCCTCGTTTCTCTGGGGATCTTGGCAGCCTGTGGTGTTCACCCTTCTCCCTTCTGTTCCAGGTCCAGGACATTGAATTCACCCAGATTGAGATGAAGGTCATCGAGGGCCTCAAAATAGGCAACGAGTGTCTGAACAAGATGCACCAGGTGGGTGCTGAGCACACTCGGGCTGGGCTCTGGCTGCTCCTACAGACCCCACTCACCCCTGGCTCTTGGCTCTTTCCTCCAGGTGATGTCAATAGAGGAGGTAGAAAGGATCATTGGTGAGACCCAGGATGCTGTGGAGTACCAGAGGGTAGGTGCTGGGGGTGTGTGAGCAGCTGGGGGCACCCTCTGCCAGCCAGAGCTCCTCTGGGGTGCCAGCCCCACTTAGGAGGCAGCTGGATTGGGGATTAAATCCCAGAACAACGAGCTGTTTGTTTTTCCTTGTGCCCCTTCACCCCACGTGGGTGTTGCTTTCCTGTCCCATGGTGCAGCCCTGGAGCTGCCCCTTCCACGTGGCTGGGGGCTGGAATTGTGTCTTTTCCTCTCTCTCACAGCAAATAGATGAGCTGCTGGCTGGCAGCCTGACTGAGGAGGATGAAGATGCCATTCTAGAGGAATTAAATGCTATTACTCAGGTAGGGCTGATGTAATTACCTCAAATCCACATTTTCAGGGAACTCTCTGTGGTGGGTGGTGCTCAGGCAGCAGTTGTCATCCCCACCCTTCTCTGGTGCCTCTGGCTCTTCCAGACACTGCCTCAGCTTGTAGGAGACCGGTGGGGAGGCTCTGCTAGAGGGGGTTTGAGGGGCTTGGGCCTAGTACAGGGCCCTGTTAATTGTCACTCAGTAATTAAAAACAACCCCTTGGACTCATTTGCTGGGCCCAGGACCCTTCCTGCAGCTCTGGGGCAGGATTTCACATACAACCTGGCATTATTACCCTGAGGTTGAGGTGACCAGTGCCTGCCCTGTCTCATGGGGTGTCTTCAATGTCCTTGCAGGAACAGATGGAGCTTCCAGAAGTTCCCTCAGAGCCACTCCCAGAAAAGATCCCAGGTAGGATTTCTCTGTGTTCTTCAGCTTTGACTTCTCCTACTTGTTGTTCCCTTGCCTTGGCCTGAGCCTCTCCTGCTGGGAGTGTTGTCCCAGCCCACCAGCTTTGTGGTGTGAAACCCTCTTGATCTGGGCTGTGAGAGCTTTCCCTGGGGCTCTGACAAACCCAACTGGCCCTTTGCTGGAAGAGGACCCCAGCTCCAGCCTCCTCAAGGGGAATGACTGGATGGGAGCTGAATGAAGATCTCCCTGTGACATCTGCTGTCCTTCAGCCATGCTTTGTACCCTCTGGGAGATGACAAGCAGCCTTGAAGCACCCAGGGCATGTTCCACCAGAGTTCTCCGTGAGGAACCCCTCCCCTGGTCTCTGTGTGGCCCAGGCATGACTCTCACACAGCTCCTGAGCTGCTCCCCTGCCCCTTGTCACCACAGTGTCCTGGGACCACAGCTCTTGGCCCTGCACACAACTGGATTTCATGGAGCCTCCCGAGGACTCGTAGCTCTTGTGACCTCCCTTCAGGTCGTGTTGAACCATCTGGATGAGGATCCCTGGAGTCCCACCACTGCAGGACTGGTGGGGCATGAGCTCCACACAACTGGTGCTACGTGTGTGTGTGCTCCTGAGTGACCCCAGACCTCAGCTGGGTGTGAAGAGTGAAGTGGGGGAGAGCTCATGAAGCAGAGAGACCAAACGGGCAGGACTCTGGTGGGGAAGGAGCCTTCAGAGTGGTCATTACCTGGTGTCTGCCCGTGCTGGAGCCAAGCAGGAGCTGGAGCTGGACTCAGCTGGGTGCCAGAAGGCAAACTGGTGAAGGGTCTGTCTCCTGGGACAGCAGGACCCCAACCATCAGTCGCTGGACATCCCAGGAGCTGTGAGAGGCTGTTTCCCCAGTGTGGGATCAGCCCAGGAGAGCTCTGGGAGCAGGGCTGGTTTCTTCTCAGCACTGGTTTGCTGGTAAACATGGATCAGGTGTCACCTCTGCCCTGGCAGCAGGACAGACAAACAGAATATCTGCTGGGAGCAGCTGCTCCAGCCTCATTTAGACTCCAGTTGTCAGCTCAGGGGGTGAGGGGAGGAGCTGCTCTGCCCACCACCCTCTGAGGAACCCCCTGCTTGCCACCCGAGATGTGCCCCTGGGCTGGTGGCTTCCTGAGGTCGTGTTGGGCACCTCCTGAAGCTGTCCTGGTTCTTTGGGTGTTGTGAAAAAGGGGGATACTTGTTTATAATGAACTTTTATTAGTTGACTGGTTTTTCCAGGTGCTGGGCAGGCATTTGTTGCTCTCCAGAGAAGGGGGTGATGAGCCCCAGCTGGGCTGCAGGGGCTGGTACAAGTGTCCCCCCACAGCAGGTGCCTGGAGGTGATTTGCACCCCCTGTAACGAGTCTCTTTTCCTTCCACAGAAGCATCACCCGTCAAGAACAGGCCAAAAGCAGAACCGGTGGCAGCATCTTAACTCCCAGTGCTGGGGACTCCCCCACGTAACCCACCCAGGACAGTTTGTCCCCCCCAGCCCGTGCTGGGGACAGGCACTGCCCTGGCAGCATCCCAGCTGTGCTGGGCAGACCACGGAGCAGGGTTCCCCGGGCAGGGTGGGAACCTCACCTGGTTATTGCTCTTGTATCAAGATTATTTTCTAGTGCTTTCTTTTTTTTGTAACTTAAATTCTGAGCTCACTCAGCTGCGCTGTCTCGGGATTAAACAACAACTCTCAAACTCCTGAGCCAAAGACTTTCTTTGAGGTGTGATCTCAGCAGGAAATCCACGTTTGCTCTGACTGATTCCCCAGGAATTCCCACCCTTGGAGTCACCCTGTCCCATCCTGGCACTTGGGCTGGGTGAGAAGGAGCCACTGCCCTGAGGAGCCCTCCAAACCCCCGTGTCTGTGCTCCTCTTGGTCCCTTTGCTTCTCCTCTGGATTCTCTGAAGGGCTGCTGGTGTCCCTTGTCCTCCTGTCATCCCCACTGGTGTGTCCAAGGCTCTGAGTGTGGGCAGCCCAGGAGGAGGCTCCAGGCTGAGCTTCCCCAGGCAGTGATGCTTCGTGTTGTGGGTTGGGAAGGTTCTGTCCAGCTCGTGTGAGGGGTTGTTGTGTTTGAGCCACGCTCAGAGCAGCTGTTTGGCTCTGCAGAGAAGATCAGGAAGAGCCTGACCTGCATTGAGGTGAAGAGCTGACCTCGGGCTGGGCAGTCAGAGGTGGTCAGCAACAATTCCCACTCAGATCCTGCCCTGCCTGCCCACCTCACGGTGCTGAGTGAGACCTGGGGTGATGGATCTGATGAGCCTCTTAAAATTCCAGCCAGGAGTCTTCTGCCTGCATTCCAAGCCAGGAGTCATCCCTTGCTGGCTCCACCATCATGAGTTCACCTCCACAGCATCAGATGGGTGAGGATTCTGCTGCCAGGGTCAGCTCCTGCCTGATGTGTCCTCATGGGGCTGGAGACAGGGAAGGTCGGGCTGGGGCGAGCACGAGGCTCCTTCTGTACCTGCCACAGGGCACGAAGCTTTTAAAACCAACGCTCCAGAGACTCGACTCAATAAGCAGTTAAAGGAGAGACCAGTTCCTCCTGAGGATGGACTGAAGGACAAGCAGGACACTCGGGTCAGCTGGTGGAGTGGTTGGAAAGCTGCCTGGGCAGCCAGGGTGAGCAGATTTAGCTGTTCTTGGAAGCAAGCTTACTTGCCAGCTTGCAGATGCTCTTCAGGACACTGCAGATCTTTATTTATTGTGTTCTTGAAGCCACAGCCCTTAACCCTTGTTTCTGTGATGGCAGGAGGAGGACGAGAGGGTCCTTGGGGACTTTGTGACTGCCTTTGGGGTTCTGTGACCTGGTGCTAGACAAAAATAAATAATCCCAGCTCCTGGCTGCTCACTGTGGTGGTGGTGGGCAGCAGCAGCCCTGGTTTGGAGCCACGCTTTGTGTCACCTCTGTTGTGTTCCAAAGCCTGGCCAGGGCACCCTCATCCTCCTGTGTGTGCTCCTGGCAGTGAGCACCGAGTTCTTCACTGACAGAGTGGTCAGGGACTGGCCCAGGGAGGTGCTGGAGTCACCATCCCTGGAGGGGTTCAACAAACGAGTAGATGTGGAGCTTTGGGACAGGGAGATGTTGGACAAAGGTTGGACTTGATCCTAGAGGTCCTTCCCGACCTAAATGCTGCTGTGATTCTCTCCAGGCAAGGCTCTGGGAGCCCATCCTGGCTGCCTTGCAATGCACACTTGTCCCACCAGAGAGAGCCTTGTCCTCACCAGCTCCTCAGTGGCTGGAGCTTTTTTGTGCAGGAGCATTTTTGTGCAGTTCCTCCTTCAGGGCTCCCCAGCCCGTTGCCAGCCTGGTGTCATTTTCCCCTATTTAATTTGTAATCCAGAGGCAGCTGGAGCCTCCCAAGGTCTCCACGGGCCCTTTCCTGGGGGCAAACCCTGTCATGCTGGGTGAGGAGAGGGCAGCACAGCCCCTGTGCTCCACATTTCCTTCTCCTGCACGTCCTGGCAGCAGGACAGACATGAGCCACCCGTGCCCAGGGAAGCTCTGCTGGTGCCAGGCTCTGCTGGTGCCAACCAGGAGCCGAGCCCCCGATGCTCTGCGCTGGGAGCTGGCCCAGGAGGGAGCAGACCCAGCTCTGGAGGGGTTAATGGAGTTTGTTAACAGAGAAGAGGCCTTTGCTGTGCTGACAGGAAGGTTGGGAGCTGGTTGCCAACATCTTGCTCTGCTGGGCCCTGTGTGGGCAGATCTCCTCCAGAGGAAGAGCCGGGAGTGCAGCCTGACCTCTGCCCCAACAATAAACTCCTGCTGCTGCCACCGGCTCCTCTCCCGGCCCCGTGTTTCCACAGGGAATGTTCTGGAGGAGCAGGAGCTGCCTCCCTCCCCCTCCCCTCCTCACTCCCTGCTCCGGGACAGGCTCCATGGGTAAGAGAAAAACAATCCTGGGTGTGGGGATGGCCTGGGAGGGCTCCTCTGAAACCACCAGGGTGGGGCAGCAGCCAAGAGCTGGAGCTGGAGGGGTGTTTATACAATCTATAGGCACTATATAGGACATTGCTGGGAAGGGAGAGCTCTGCTCCTCACCCGTGGGCCATCACCTCAGGGTTCCCTAGAAAAACAGCTTCCAGGGGAAAAGGGCTCTCCTGGGAGGCAGGAGGGAGGGGTCCCAAGCCACGGGGGATGTTTGGAGAGGGACCCTCCCTGCCCCTGGGTTTGCAGTGAGGCTGAACTGGTTGGGGGTTTTATTATTGGTTTTTTTCAGGAATTATTCTGGAATTATTCCATCGTGGTAGGATTGTCCAACCACCCCAAGCAGCCAATGTAAGACCCCCAGTGTGGGACTGTCATCCCTCCCACAGAACCCCAGCCTGGTTTGGGTGGGAAGGGACCTTTCAAGCTCTTCTCCTCCACCCCCCTGCACTGAGCAGGGACATCTGCAACTACCTCAGGTTGCTCAGAGCCCAACCTCCCCTGCAATGGTTCCAGGGATGGGGCAGCCACCACCTCTCTGGGCAACCTGGGACAGGCTCTCCCCACCCTCAGCACCAACAGTTTCCATCGGGCACTGGTCTGGAGGGCACCATTTGATGGGTAAGTACCAGAGTGCAGCACCCCCTGCGTGCTCGGGCCTCAAGGGTGGCAGGACACGGGGCCAGGGATGTGTCTGAGGCACCAAAGTGGTGCTTTGGCACCTCGTGATTTTGAATTTACATCTCTTCTGATGCTGGGAGCACTGGGACACCTGCAGGTCTGCCCTGCCTGGGCCAGCTGGCCCCATGGTGGTGGCTCTGGTCCCTCCAGAGCTCCCTGTCCCTGGGAAAGCAGCTGCTCCGTGTTTAACGGTGTTTAATTAACACTCCCTGGTGCCCGCTCAGCTGTGGCAGGGGTGGGAGCTGGCACCTCCCCACATGGAGCTCTTCCAGCTGTGTTGTGCTTGGCCAGATGTTTAGTTACAGAGAGGAGTGTCCTCCCTCGGAGAAAGTCATTAAGGCCAACGTGGCTCGTTGCTAATTAAACCCTGGAGAACACAAACAACCTCACGCAGCTTCCTCAGCAGCTCCAGGGTCCTCGCCAGTGCCCCCAGCCTTGGCACCGCACCAGCTCCTTGCTGGGGGCACTGGGGAGGTTCAGACCCCCAACCAGACCCCAGTGTGGAGGTGACTGGATCTCAGCCCCCTCAGGCTTCCAGGAGAGGGTGATTTGTCACCTCCTGTGGTGTTTCCAGTGCCACTCGGGGCTGGATCCTGCCCCTGTGGCATTTACCATGACTTGGGTGGCACCGCGGGATCACAGCCTGGGCTGGGGGATTGGAGAAGCTCCAGTGGGAGCTGCCTCCACGGGGAAGGTCCCTGTCCCTGGGGACAGTGCCCGTGGCTGCCCTTGGCCCCTGGTCTCTGCCCAGCCTGGCACCAGTGCCCGTTCAGCCCCTGCTGCCAAGGTCCCCGGAGCCACCCGTGGGTCAGGGAATTACCAGCAGCCTTACGCAAGCGCAGAGCCTTTAAATAGACTCTTATTCAACGGTGTCTGGGAGGCAGCAGCTCCAGCCCCTCGCTCCCTTTGTCCCCTCAGCCCACCCCCACCATGCTGGGGAAGTTCTCCAGAAGTTGGTTTGGGGCAGAGGTCTCCCCAGCCCCCTGGGAGCCTCTCCCCACCCCCTGTGTTAGTGGCAGTGGCCCTTTCCCTCGGAGGGTTGGATTATGTGCCAGAGCCCCAGCAGTTTCTATGCCAACACGGCTGGATGGCAGCACTGCTGGGGGGGGGCACAGGGGCTGGCTGGGCTGGCTGCACCCCCCAGTACAGCTGTACCCCCCCCACCATGGCTCTGTGTCCCTCTGCCTCAAATGTTTCCTGAAATACTCATGGGGGGAAAAAAAAAGGTATGAAAATCCCAGCAGCAGCCGATTTCCAGGCTTTTCATCTGGGTTTGGTCACTTTTGGGCACAAACGAGCCCAGAGCTTGGCTGGGACACTGGGCACGGGGGTGCAGGGGGCAGAGCAGCCCCACTTGGCGCCCCTCCAGCAGCAGCTCTTGGATACCACCCTGCTGGGAACAACATCACCACGTCCTTTGTCCTCCACCCTCCTTGGCCAACGCGGAGCCAGGACCAGGAACTGCTCTGGAGAGGTTCGTTGGGGGGAATCTTCCATTTTCTTCCTCCTCCTCTTCACCACACACACCCCTCACCCTTAGGGGATGAGCCCGAGGGGCTGGGTGCTGGTGGGGGTAGCACTGGTAGGGGTTTGTTTTTCAGTCCAAGCCTGGCACTGCCAACCCCCCCCTTCCAGCCACACACTCAGAACTTCAGGGAATCACCCCCTGGCTCCTTCCCTTTCCCTGCTCACACACTTTGAGTGTCCTGGTGTCCCGCTGAGTGGGGTGGACGCGGCTTTGGCAGAGAACGAGCCCAAGTTCTGGTAGTTCAACTGTGGGAAAAAAAAGAAAATGGGCACAATTTCCTAATGAGCAGCACTGGGAACAAAGCAGGTTTGTTAGAGCCGGGGCTGAGCTGGGGAATGTGACCTCTGCTGGCTCCCGGTGCCAGACGGGGGCTGTCGGTGGCCGGTGGTGCTTGGCAGCGGCTGCACCGCTCCGGCAGCGGCTGCTCTGACGTGGGACGGGCAGAAATTCACCTTCTGGGGGGAGCCAGACCCGGAGTGGGGCTGATGTGGGGAGTAGGGGTTGCCCTTGGGTCACCCCCCTTTGTTATCCCCCCCCAACCTGGGCTGGTTTCCCTGCCCTGCACTGGAATGTGGCTCCTCAAGTCGTGGGCTCGTGTTTGGTGTCCTGGCAGGGCCAGTGTTGCCAAGTGACTGATGGTCCCCAGCCCTTGGCTGGCACCTGCCCGGCCCTGGCTGCACCCAGGGCTGGAGGGAGTCACAGCTTGATTAATTAGCAGGAGGAGGAACTGAGTGGAGACCAGTCCCAGGGCTGGGCCTGTGCCTTTGGATCAGGAGGAGACAGTGCTCCTCGTTCAGAAGGGCTGGAGATGCTCTGTGGGGAGCTGGGTGGCCTTGGCAGTGGAAGAGCAGAGGTGGGAATTTGGTGTTGTGTGCTTCAACCCCAAGAACCAGCGTCTGTGCTGCAGCTGGGGAGCTGGGCAGGGCTGTGGCACGTTGGACGTGGCCATGGAGCCATCAAACGTGACCTGTGGGGCCAGGGGCTTGGACCAGCCCAGAGCAGTGTTGGCTTGATGGAAAGGGAGAGGTGACACTGAGTGGATGATGAGAGCAGGGACTGATCCTGAGCCTTCAGCCTCCTCTCTGTGACCAGTCCTCGGGCTGGGCAGGGTGGGAGGCAGTACCCAAAGATGTCAGGAGCACCCAAAGGTCTCAGCAGCACCCAGTGCCCCATGCAAGGCACTGGCTGGAGGCTCTGCCCCGAACACTTCCCCGGGTTCAGCAACGTGATGCAAAATCCCATCATGCCAATTATGCAAATCACACAAACTATTCCTGTTATTCAGAAGTATCCCCAGAGATCTCCTTAGCGAGCTGTAATTCAGCATTACTCATTGTGGAAGCAGGAGCTGGGGCAGATGAGGAGCGAGAGGGGCTTGGGCTGCTCAGCACCCCTTGAGTGAGGGAGATCCATTGACCCCAGTGCATTTGGGGGCTCCCCCAGAGCACCCATCAGTGTGATGGGTTAGAACTGGTTGGGTTTGCTTTGGAGCTGAGATTTCTCCCTTCCCAGGCTCCCCACGAAGGCAGCAGAGCCAAGGGCCTGTCCAGCTGTGCCATGGCCGGTGCCAGCCCCGCTGCCCCTTCCCTGCCTCCCCTCCACTGGGTGCCTCCATCTTCCCAGTCCCCATCGCAGCTCTGCAGCGCTTTGTTCTCCCACCCACTCCCTGTTTTCTCCTCATTCCAGCTCCTCCCTGTGCTTGCTCTCCCCGGGAGGCTCCTCCAGGCTGGCCCCGTGGCTGTGCCACCCCAGCAGGTCCCTGTCCCCCCAGACAGGGAGCTCTGGGCCATGCTCTGGGCACTGCCACGTTGCCAGCTTCATTTTAACCACTCGGGCAGCGAGAGCATCCCCGACACCTGCCCACAAAGCTCTGCCTTTCACATCCCAACCCCTTGAGGACACAGGAGTGGGGTCCAGGGGGTCTGTCCCTGCAGCTGCCCAGCTGAGTGCTCTGCCAGCATCATTATTTTATTGTCACTTGGTGTATTTATTGTCATTAGTGGCCCTGGTGATGAGATCTGACCCCAGCACCCAGCCCAGACTCCCCTTGGCTGATGGCAAATCACTGTCCCTGCTGCTTCAGACCCTGCTGGATTCCAGTGCAGCTCCCTCATGGCGAAATAAGAGCCTGAATTGTTCATCCTTTGCTAATCCACAGTAAATGGCTTTACTGGGGCTGCGGGTTGTGCTCGGGGGGATTTAGGTAGCTGAGAGCTGCTGGCGCACGCAGGAACCTCCAAGTCTGCGGCAGCCTTAAAGTCCTGGCCCTACAAAGCAGAAGGTGTGAAGTTTGTGTGTGGCTCAAGGAGCATCAACACTGTGCCCATGGTGGAGGGACCAGCTCCCACCAGTATGGGTGGTGATGGGTACTGGTGAGGCACCACAGCCGCTCTTGCTGCCATCCCAGCGAGCAATGACCCCACTGCAGAGGGAAGAGCAGAGCCATGTCTGGTGGGTGGCCCCAGGACCTGGGTGTTGGTGTGGGGTTTGCTGCTCCAGGTCCCTCGGAGGTTCATGAGAAGCTCAAAACCAAGCAGGGGCCAGCCTGGTGTTGAGGAGGGACCCTGGCAAGGGAGGCAGGAGCCCAAGATGGGTAAGATGGACGTGGAAAAGCACGTCCTGTGCTTGTGACTGGGCTGGTTTTGCTCAAGGCTGGTTCCTCAGTGATGCTCCCCAGCAGATGTGGGGAAAAAAAGTCCTATTTAAGTGATTTTTAGGAATCACTAAGTCCTGGCACAGCACGGAGAGGGCTCGGAGCTGACACGGCTGCAGCAGAGCAGGACTCTGCTGGGGAAGCCTCTGCCCCTGACAAAATTAAGGAAATTTCCTGGTGAGCTCATTAACAAGTTGACACTCGCAGGCACCTGCCCCGAGCTGGATCTTTGCGGTCACTGGTGCCTGCTGGGGTTGTGCCTTTCCCCTCACTATGTACCAAAGAGGAGGAAAAGGGCACCGGGGGGGTCAGCCCGAGGTGGGGTTGTGCTGGTTGTGCAGCCTCTGCCCCCAGCCCTCCATGGGACTGCACTGGACAAGCAGGTGAGTTAGAGATGGAGGTGGCTTCTTCAACCTGGTTCCCTGCTTGGTGTCTCCTACTCTGACACCATCTGTCCTCTTTGGAGGTGCTGAGGACCAAGCAGTGACCACCCAGAGCATTCCTGGTGGCAGCTCTGTGCCCGTGCCCCTTGGCAGGAGTGCTGCGGGATGGCAAGAGGGAGGGGCTGCCCCTCTGGTTCCTCATCTCTGTCATGTTCAGAGGGATTTAACCCATCTTTACTTTTTTCCCTTCTCTCCTGTGTCACAGGAGGATTTCCCAAGGCTCTGAGGATGCAGCAGCTCCGGCTGACCCCAGGCAGCATCACTGTCCCCTCCCTGGGCACCAATGCCACCCTGCAGCCACCTCCCTCCCCAGGCAGCCACCACACCCGCCCCTGGAGGCATTTCGGTGAGTGGTGAGTGTGTGTCCATCCCACTGGCAACCCAGAGGAGCTCTTGGCCACGATGGTCCCTCTGTGCCACCACTGCCCTTGGGCATCACCGCCCTGGCACAGCGCTGGGGCACATGACCCAGGCGGGAGAGCTGGCGTGATGCCATGTTGGTAATTAAGAAGGAACCTAATGAAACTTCGAAAATAGCACAATTTCCTCCCCACACCTGCAGCCGAGCGGGGTGGATTACATAAGTTGGTGTTGCCACAGCAACTTCACTCCACCCGGGGCTGGAGGTGGCCGGTGCCGCGTGTGCCGACGCGCCCTCGCCAGGGGAGGGACCCCGGTTGTGCCAAGGGGAGGGATCACCCCGGGGACAGGGACCGGTGCCAGGGCCATCCCTGGGGCAGGGCAGGGCTGCGTGTTCCTCCCACTGGTGTTCCAGGTCTGGTGCAGTGGGTTTTGCTCCCCCAGAGCACCTCCCGTGGTGGAAGGTCCCTGCCTGACTTTGGTGTGAGGGGCACCGGGATGTGCCGCGGGGATTTAGGTACGACCCAAGAGGGACTCTGCCACCATGGTTACCCTGGGCACGCTCCAGCTGCCGCCGAGCCCTGGGGAGTGAATCACCCTGACAAAAAGGCAGCTAGCAACAACAGCAACAAAAAACACAAAACCACAATCCAAGCAAATGTGACAGCACGAGGCAAGAGCAGGTTTTTCCTACCGTCAATTCCCAGGCGGCTGCGGGCGGCTGCGGGGCCACAGCTCTGCCTTGGGAGCTGGCACAGCCCCACGGGGCACGGGCAGTGTGGGCAGTGTGGGCATCACGGACCAGCCCTGGGCAGCTGTTGCCAATCAAGACTTTGTGGCACAGAAAAAGAGGGGCCACTATAAGTTGCCAAATCTGCCCCTTAACACGAGACTAAAACATTGCTGGATGAAGAGTCACTTTGGGCTCGGGGGGTAGGAGGGACAAAGGTTCCCAGAACTGGGATTCTGGGGATGAGGAGCAGCAGGGGGTGGGCAGAAAGTGGAGCAGGCAGGCCTAGATGTGAGAGATTCTCGGACAGACGTCCCAGAAGGCCTCTTTTATTATGAGAAATTACAAATCCTTTTATCTTGCTCACCAGAGGAACAGCTTGTTTGAATTGCTGGGCTGTCACGCTGGAATTAGATGCAAGAACCCCCCACATCCATGACGTAGCGGAGAACTTACATAACGTAACTAAAAATAAGGTGATGGGGATGCGGGTAGAGGCTCTCTCCTCCTGGACTCTTGGTCTGAAACCCTTCGCTGGCTCTGGAAAACTGGAGAAGCGCCAGGATCCAGCTGAGAAAGGGGATCCCACTGGAGTGGGGAAGGGGCACTGCCAGGTCCCTGTGTTGCACAGCAGAGCATCCCTCTTGGGAGCATCTCCCTTGTCAGCCTTGCTCCCAGGCCCCCCATGAGGTCACGTCCCATTGCTGCTCCTCTTTCTTAGCCCCAGTGGGAAAGGGTTAAAAGTCTGCTTCAGAAAAATGAGAAAAACCCTTCTCAGGGGTTGTAAATTCCTCCCTGTCCTTTGGAGTGTGAAACCACCGAGGGGGTAGAAGACAAAATGGGACCCAAACGTGTCTGGAGTGAGTGGTCACCCTTAGTGCCAGCCCTGCTCCTCGCCAGGGCTGGGATGGAGCTGGAGCAGTAACGGGAATAGGAACGGGAGGGTTGGGACCAAGGTATCGACCTGGCTGCTTGGGCTCCTTGTTCTCGGAATTGATGGAGGAGATCACGGAAAAAACACACTCAGCTGCTTAACTGTTTAACTGCTTCTCGTGGCAGAGGGGAGGGAGAGGAGGGAGAGGAAGGGTTGGCCCAAGGGCTGGGATGAGTCAGTCGGTGGCAGTTTGTGCTCAGTGCTCTCCAGATGTTCCTCCTTTGCATGCCCATGGGGACATGAGGACAACCCTGGCCCCATAAAGCTCCCTTTGAACTTGTGATGGGGACACTGGTGGTGGCTCTGGGATGTGGCCCTGTTCCTGGTGTCCCTCAGGACCTGCTGCCTCTGGCCCAAGGGATGGGGAGGACGGGGACCCACAGCTCCACTGTCACACGGGGAGGGCTGGGAAAGGCTCCTGAGGGAACCCTGGTGCTTGCAGAGTGATGAGGTGTGAACCCAGTGGTGGAACATCATGGGGACAGTGTGGGGACAATGTGGGGACAGGCAGGGGCTGTCTCTTCTCCTGCCCGGGCTGGTCTCCCCTGGGCTGAGCTCTGCTCCAGGCTGAGGACCAGCACCATGAGCTTCACCACACTGTGGTGACCACCCATCCCACCTCTGCTCTCCTGGCCTTCCTGGATGGTGTCCACCATCTTTCCCAGTATAAACCCAACACCCTGCAAGCCACCAGCTGCTCTTCTCCTTGCAGCTGCTCCTCATCCGTCCACCCCACCCTGCCCAACTGGGGATCAGGGCACAGCACTGGGACAGGGTGGGCTGTGGGGGACAGCAAGGGTGTGGGGTGTGTCAGGGGCATGGGGTGTGTCAGGGGCATGGGATGTGTCAGGGGTGGAGTACAGCAAGAGATACAGGGTGGGGCAAAGTAGGGGTGTGGTATGGATTATTGTGGGCTGCAGAATGGGTAGGGCAGGGGGTGTGGGATAGGTTATGGGGCAGAGTGGGGTTATGGGATGGGGTATAGGATGGGGAGCAGGGTATAGGGAGAGGGTACAGCATGAGGAATGGGGTATGGGAGGGGAATGGGATGGGAAATGGAGTATAGGGAAGGGGTACAGGATAGGGAACGGGGTACAGGATGGGGAATGGGGTATGGGAGAGGTATGGGATGGAGAATGGGGTATAGAGAGGGATCTGGCATAGNTGCCCGGCCCGCCCAGCATGTCCCGCTCCGAGGAGGTCCATCGCCTCACCGAGAATGTCTACAAGGTGAGCCCGGCAACAAGTGCCCGCCCGGCGCCCGCCGGCGATTCTTTGCCCGTTTTCCGTGTATTTCATTTTACGGGGTTTTTTCCTTCGTTCGTTCCTCCCTCTTCCCCATCCTCCGCCGGCTGCGGGGGCAGAGCGGGCTGCGGGCGAGGCTGGGGGTGGAACCGGGGCTGCCTCTGCTCCCTCCCGGGGGATGTGCTCGGGGGATGCCGGCACCGAACGCCCGGGGCCGGCCGGGCCGGGAGCCGCGGGGCTGGGAGCGGGGNGTGTCCCTCAGGACCTGCTGCCTCTGGCCCAAGGGATGGGGAGGACGGGGACCCACAGCTCCACTGTCACACGGGGAGGGCTGGGAAAGGCTCCTGAGGGAACCCTGGTGCTTGCAGAGTGATGAGGTGTGAACCCAGTGGTGGAACATCATGGGGACAGTGTGGGGACAATGTGGGGACAGGCAGGGGCTGTCTCTTCTCCTGCCCGGGCTGGTCTCCCCTGGGCTGAGCTCTGCTCCAGGCTGAGGACCAGCACCATGAGCTTCACCACACTGTGGTGACCACCCATCCCACCTCTGCTCTCCTGGCCTTCCTGGATGGTGTCCACCATCTTTCCCAGTATAAACCCAACACCCTGCAAGCCACCAGCTGCTCTTCTCCTTGCAGCTGCTCCTCATCCGTCCACCCCACCCTGCCCAACTGGGGATCAGGGCACAGCACTGGGACAGGGTGGGCTGTGGGGGACAGCAAGGGTGTGGGGTGTGTCAGGGGCATGGGGTGTGTCAGGGGCATGGGATGTGTCAGGGGTGGAGTACAGCAAGAGATACAGGGTGGGGCAAAGTAGGGGTGTGGTATGGATTATTGTGGGCTGCAGAATGGGTAGGGCAGGGGGTGTGGGATAGGTTATGGGGCAGAGTGGGGTTATGGGATGGGGTATAGGATGGGGAGCAGGGTATAGGGAGAGGGTACAGCATGAGGAATGGGGTATGGGAGGGGAATGGGGTATGGGAGGGGAATGGGATGGGAAATGGAGTATAGGGAAGGGGTACAGGATAGGGAACGGGGTACAGGATGGGGAATGGGGTATGGGAGAGGTATGGGATGGAGAATGGGGTATAGAGAGGGATCTGGCATAGGAAATGGGGTAGAGAGAGGGATCTGGAATGGGGAATGGTATGGGATGGGGAATGGGGTACAAGACAGGGTATGAGATGGGGAATGGGATGCGGGACAGGGCACCACGGGACACAGCAGGCGAGTTATAGGACGGGACACACCACACTCCATCCCTCCCGCCGCCCAGCCCGGCCCGGCCCCGCTCGGCTCCTCCCGCGGGGCGGGTCCGCGGGGCCCGGGGCGGGCCGGGGCCAGCGGGAGCTGATAAAAGGCGTCGCGGCG
>VYZX01004992.1:105849-152447 GCA_013401335.1 Brachypteracias leptosomus | reverse complement strand
GGCTGGGAGCGGGGAGCTCCTCACCGTGGCCCCCCCCAGCCCCCTGCCCCTCCCCGGGGCACCCCGAGATCCCTCTGCCCCCCCCGGCATCCCGAATCCTCTCCCCCCGGGGCACCCCCCGGCCGTGGGGAGCCGGGACCCCCGTGGGGAGCTGCGCCCCCCGGGCGGGCAGCGCTGTCCCCGCATCACCCCCGGCCCGGGGCAGGTTTGGGCGCTCGCTCCTTTCCTGCGGTGATTAAAAGCGGCCGGAGCCTTTTCTGTGTCTTGGGTGTGGAGCTGGAGTTTGGGAATCTCTTGATTATTGTGTGGGGTTTTTTTTTTTTCCCCTTTCTTCTTCGCTCCCGGTGCGAGAAAAGATAATTTATGTGGTTTAATTTTCCTGGTGAAGGAAGCGGTTTCTGCTCTGCTGGGTCCTGCCACCCAGGCCAATAAAACCTCCCCAGCATAACGTGTAGCACAGGATGTCGTTTGTTAACTGGGAAGCTTGCAAGGTTTCCTGCAGTTTAGGTGGCTGATTGAGTTACCTGCGAGCTGAAAGGGAGAGAAAAATGGAAATCTGGTGGAAAAAATGTGTTACAAAAAAATACAAAGGCAGTGGAAGTTCTGAAGTCCTGGGTTTGGGGATCCTGGGGTGTAACAGCTGTTGGGATGGGGCTAACGGCACCCAAAATGTGGCTACTCTGAGCATGGAGTGGGGCTGAGAATGGGGCTTTCTGGGTAGGGCATTGAGCTGGGGCTGGAGGGGTCTGGGGTTTGGGGGTCTGCGACTCCCACCCTCTAAATGAGCTGATGTCCCCGATCTCACCTCTGTGCCAGCTGCTCTTGGGCTTGGCCAGAGCCTGGCACCGCGGGTGTTGGTGCCACCAGGTCCTGGCACAGGCAGGAGCCGTCCCTGCTGGGGGGCTGAGTGTTGGGGTACGGACACGGCTCAGCTCCGGGAGCTGCCCCAGCTCATCACCCGGCCCTGCCAGTCCCCCGGGCTGGGCAATGGTGTGGCCGGGCTGGGGACAGCTGCTGGGAACAGTTTCAGCTGGTGACTCAGTTGTTGTTTGAGGTGTGTTGTCCTCGAAGAACTGTGCTAAGAACAGGTTTGTGGAGCAGGTCACGATTTCCCCGGGCGCATCAGCTGCGCTGGAATGACCCTCGTTTCCCCAGCAAACCAGGGGTGAAGGTGAATGTTCTCTTGCTTCTGATCATCAGCTTCGTCATTCCTCAGCCGTGCGTCTAGAGCTGGAGCAGAGCACCCTTGGCCCAGAGCATGCGTGGTCTCCATCGAAGCCTGGCAGATCTGGCTGAAGTGCAGAGGGTGCATGGGGGCATTGAGGCCCCGGGAGCCAAAGGTGGACTCGAGAGGAGTCCAAAGGTCTCCATCAGTTAGTGAACACTTTAATTTCTCGGTATTTTGGTGGAAGCAGCTGGAGTGTAGGGAGTGGGGACATGGAGCTGGAGGTAGATCTTGTGGTTTTACCCAACATCAGTGTCTCCGTGCTGGGAGCTGGAGGAGCCTGATCTGACTCCATTTGAGTTTCCTGCAGTGAATGAGGAGCCTTTTGTCCTCTGAAGAAGACAACAATGCTTTTCTTGGCATCTGGAGATGGGTGGCATGGGGTGTGTGCAGGAACCTGGTGTTTGCCTGTTTCTTTGAGGACTTCTGTGACCTCTTGGAGCCCATCGTGAGGGCGGGTGGCTCAGGGACTGTGTGGACTCTCCAGAGCTCTGTAAGCCTTGGGGCCTCCCAAAACAACCCCAGCGTTCCACATCCCCGTCTCCCAAGTATGTTTTTTTTGTCCCATAGTTTTCTGGGGTGTGCCATAGCCTCGATCACCTGCGGTCAGGAGGAGACACCCCCAAGGAAGGGGGATGATGCCAGGGGAGATCTGGTGTTGCCTCCTCGCCAACCT
The DNA here is from genome assembly GCA_013401335.1 of Brachypteracias leptosomus. Taxonomy (NCBI): domain Eukaryota; kingdom Metazoa; phylum Chordata; class Aves; order Coraciiformes; family Brachypteraciidae; genus Brachypteracias; species Brachypteracias leptosomus. The sequence goes on along the minus strand of VYZX01004992.1, from coordinate 150,546 downwards.
GAAGCCACAGGGGTGCAGGATGGGCTTTGCCCCACACTCCGCTTCCAGCCACCACCATCGTCTTGGCTGGGTTTTGGCAGCAGCAGAACGAGGGGGTTGAGCCGGTTCCCGGGGGGTCTGGGGCAGGATCAGGCAGCTCGGTGCCCCTCCCGTGCCAGGCACCCTCTCCCGCACAGGCTTTCCCGGGGCGTTCTGCTCGGGGAGCCCATTGTGATCATTTTCCAGAAGCAGCGGAGTGACGGTGCTAATGAGCTGGTGGAGGAGCTGTCAGCCGCCCCCGTGCCCGTGCTGCCTCTCCAGGCAGCTGCCTACACGTGTGTAGTAATTACAGGGGGGAGACGGAGGCTGCTGGCACCTTCCGCCAACGTGATGCCACCTTCCCTGGCGCTGATTCACTCGCCTGGACCCCGTCGTAGCGGCTGAGCTGCCGGGCTGGGTGCTGGGCACCGAGGGGTGAGACCTCCCTGGTCATGGGCACAGGGTCCAGCAGCTCTCGGAGCTCAGCTCAGCCCTTGCACAGGATCATCTGTTGGCAGGAAGGAGGCACTGGCAGTTCTGCCTTCCCCCAAGACAAACCCTCCTCGCTGGCGGGGTTTAGAGCGGTGCCGTTTGCAGCAAACCTCCATTTCATCTTAAAGCTGCTGCTTCTTCATGTGGAAGATCGTTTTGCAGCAGCGCATGAATAGCTCCATGTTTGAAGAGGTGTTTGCTTAAAAACACCCCGAACTCGAAGCCTCGTTGTCCCTCACTGCTGTAGGTGTCATTCCTGGTACCCATTTGCTGCACATCAGTTGTAATAAATGTTGTAGCCAGCTCAGTATCTCCATGTCCAGAGGGAAGGGGAGAGATTCTTGCCCAGGAATCAGAAGGGACATTGCGGGTGGCCAAGTGTGTTTGGATGATGGAGGAAGGAGGTGGCCCTGGAGCCAGCCTGTGCCACCCCAAATTCTGAGCACTGTGCTCACCACTGTCTCTGCTCCCTGCACCCCAGAGGTGGGAACCCTGTTGGGTGGGCACCAGGGCTCTGAGCTGCTGGTGAATTAGTGGTCAGGTGTGGTTGATGGCTGCAGAAAGGAGGTTGTGGAGAGGTGGGGTTCGGTCTGTTCAACCAAGTAACAAGTGGTAGGAGAAGAGGGAAATGGCCACAAGTTGCACCAAGGGAGGTTTAGGTCGGATATTAGGAAGAATTTCTTCACAGAAAGGGTTCTCAGGTGTTGGAAGGGGTTGTCCAGGGCAGTGGTGGAGTCCCCATCCCTGGAGATGTATGGACGTAGTGCTCAGTTGAGGACTTTAGTGTTAGGTTAACGATTGGACTCAATGATCTTAAAGGTCTTTTCTGGTCTACCCAATTCAGTGGTTGTGAAGGAAGCACCCTGCTCCCACAGGCTGTGGGTTCCTTGTGCCTGTGTGGGAACGAGTCAAGCTCCATGCAATCCCTTTTCCAGCAGTACCTGCAGAGGTGGCAGGGTGGAGACTGGGCTTGTCCTGCAGGGAGCTGGGCTGGTTTTATGGGGCAACACGTTTTGGCACATGAGCATGGGCTGGGAGAGGGGTTCCTGTCCCTGCTGAGCTGCACATCTCCAGGCTGCTGGAACTCCTGGATTAAGAGGTGTTCTAAAGCTCCGGACTTGTCAGCGGTACCCCAGATCTCTTCCCATGCTGCCCGCAGCTCCTGCCCATGAGATGCTGCTCCCTGGGGTGGAGGCGGCCCCTGCTTTGCCTTCAGTGCCTGGTTGTGTTGAGTCTGCCCATGGCTAAGGTTTCACTGCCCTGCTGCTCGTGTTGCAGGACAGGGCACCAGCCACCTCAAACACCTCCTGCCCTGAGCTCTTGGAGGTGAAGCCTTTGGCTGAGTTGAGCCCCTTGGTGCGAGGTCTGCAGGGAAGGGGCTGGGGGACGATCCCAGCTCAGCAGTGGAGATCCCAACCCCGGGGGGCTGATGGTGGGTGCTGATGAGGTGTTCCTCAGCGGGTGCTGGGGGTCTCTGTGCACCATGCAGGTCCCTATGCTGGTGTCCTTCAAGCCCAGACGCTGATCACAAAGATAGTCAGAGCTCTTGCCCTGAAATTTGATTCCCTTCATCTTCTGACACACACCCGGTAGAAACTAAATGCTTTTAGACAGGCATCTTGGTTTTTATTCCCCAATTCCCTTGCTCCTGAGCTCTTTCTCCAGTAACAATTGCTCTAAGCCCCAGTTTGGCTTTGGAGCAGGACCTTGTGAGAGCCTGAGCTGGAGGACAATGGCTCAGCCATTCCCACGGCTCGGAGTGAGGTGGGAGGGAGGGGTGGATGGACGGGTGCAGGACCACAACCATCAGCAGCTTGTTGTGAAACTCCTCTGCTGTGTTGTGGTGTGCACAGACACCGGGGACCTCGGCGGGATGGGGAGCAGGGCTGGGAGGTGGGTGTATGGTCAGCAATTGAAATCAGCCTGGCGAGGGTCCCCTCCCAGCAGAAACTTGTCTCTTCAAACCACGGGGTTGACTCCTGGTGGTGCAGGGCAGGACGGGCTGAGATGGAGGCAGAGCTGAGCTTGGCCTGGGCATTAAATATTAATACTGAAGTCCTGAAGCCGTTCCTGGAGCAGGGCTGACCCAGATAGGAGCAGAACTTCCTTATAGCTGAGCTGCTGTTGCAGCAGGACCGTGCTGTGCTGGAGAGTCCCGTGGTGCCCGCTCTGGTGGCACCCCTGAGTCACCCGGGGAAGCTGTGGGTGCCCAGGCCACCCTTGCCACTGTGCAAAGAGCCATCGTGCCTCCCTGCTGGGTACAGGCACCAAAGAACGGTGGGAGAAGAAGGTTGAAGTTGTTTTTCAGCTCAAAGTCCATCACTGAGGTGCCCAGGATGTCCCTGCTGGGAGGTGGTGGGACAGGAGCCTCCGTGGTGCATGACACTGTTCATGGTGATGCTCCTCCCTCGGTCACATCCAGGAGCCTCCTCACCTTGATCCCTGCTTGTCCAGCCCGTTGTGTGGAGGAGAGGCTGGCTGTGAACCTGGCTGTAATTATGGCACCCTAATTAGGGCAGTGTGTACACGGCCATGGGGGTGAGGTCCTGTCCCAACCATGGTGATGGTGCTGCCCATGGTGCAGAGCCCAGTTAGAGAGCAGTGACCATCTCCTGCCCCAGCAGAGCAAGCGAGCTCCTGCTTTTTAATTTGCTCTACAGTGGGATTTAGGAGCTACCTGTGGGGCTGCAGGGATGGACCTGGGGAGAACGTGCAGCCTCTTTTCCCTTTGGCTTTTAAAGGCCCTCAAGGAGATGTCGTGTCTCTTTCCTACGCAGGAGAAACCCGAGACAACCTGAACAGCTCCATTTCCAGCTGGTGCTTGGGGAGGACTTAAACTCTTCCTTATGGGCTGACAATTATGGCGCTGGAGGAGCCACTAGATCCTCGTGCATCATGACGTGTGCTCAGAGGGGAGAGACAGGGACCTTATTTTCTGCTGCCTCTTCTCCCCCCGCTTCAGCAGGACCATGTCCTGGAGACCTCGTGCTTTGCATTAGTTTCATTTTTTGGCAGCTGAATAAAGCCGTGCCAATCCCAGAGAGCTGAGTGGTATTACCCAGGGAATTTAGTGCAGTGGAACAAAGCAAAGCCCTTTCAACCTTTAGCTGCCAAGTTTTTTTTTGTCTGTGTTTTTCTAAACTCTGCCCAGGCGGCGCGTGGAAGGCAAACAACTTGTGGGTGGTGCTGATGGAGCAAAATTGGAGGGAGAACGAGGTTTGCTTCCATTACCAGCATTTTGCTGGAGATTGGCTTTGCTGGAGCGTCCTGCAGACCTGGTCTTGCTGAAGGAAGGTCCTGCCCAAAGCCCCCATGGGCACCTCTGCCCTCCCCAGTCCCTGGGGGTGCATCCACCAGCGATGCCACAGGAGCAGTCCCAGCACCTTGCTGGCTTGTGCCAAGTGGTTGCTTGTTGAGCGTGTTCCGTGCCATAGATATGTTTATTTTTTCAGCATTTCTCCCTTGCAGCTTCTCACCTGGAGGGGGGTGTGAAGGTGTGTGAGTTCTGGAGTCACCTTCGCTTCCCACCCTGGGAGGAGTGAGGAGGCGGCTTGAAAAGCTCTATTTTAATCTCTGTAGTGAAGAGCCTTTTCCAGTGCCCTTATCCTGCCAGGCTGTTTTTGTTGGAGTCTCCAGACAATGTCTTAATAACATCCACTTTCAGCAAACTTCCTCCTAAGATTTCATGAGTTCTGTTTGGCCAGCAGAGATTTGCCTCCCCCCTTCTTCAGCTGCTCAGTGGGACCTTTGCTGGGGGCTTTTTTCTCTTTATTGCTTTGCAATGGCTGTTGTTGGGTGTGGGGGGTGCCCTGAGTGGTGCCAGCTGCTGCCAGGGCTGAGTCGTGCTTCGGTTCCCTTCAGTTTGGGGAAGATGAGCTGAATTCTGGAAGGGGATTTCCTTGAACATGTTCTGCAACATCCTTCCCCATGAGACTCACAGATGGAGGGAGCAGCTCGGCTGCTCTAAGGCTCTGGGCAGGGTGCTGACCCCCCCTCCATCGCTGCCATCTGTGCCCACCGGTGCTCCTGCCCCGTGGATGGTGTCTGGGGATCCTGCCCCATCATTTATTGGCTGAGCTTCAGGAGGATGTGTTTACACAGGCTGCTGCAGGAGTAATTTTATTTATATATGCGTGTATACATCCCCAGACGTAAACAGTGCACTTAACCCAGCAAACTGCTCCAAAATCCCTGCTCTGCAGAAATCCTGCCAATATTTCTCCTGCATAAACATTGTTCAGGCTGAGCTGGAGGGTGGTGGAGGCTGTAGCCTGGTGGGGCTGTGATGATGTCCCCATCCTCAGTGGGGCTGTGTCCCCGTCTCCGTGGGCAGCAATCCCAAACCTCCAGACGCTCTGTGGGATAACTCAGGTAGATCTCTGACCAGAGCTGAACGTGACGTGGGAAGGATGGAGCAATCCTCGCTGGTGTTAATTAACTCCTGTGCAATTGTCTCCTACAATTAGGGAAAACAACTCTCGACGTGACTTGTTGCTACAGGTTAATTTTCTCCTTTCAAGGCGAGCGTGCTCACTGGAGCTTCCATGGGCTGCAGAGCCTGACCTGTGGCCTTAATTAGCAGTGGAGTTCCTCGTTAGCCTCCTGCTTGCCTGTCAGACCCTTTGCAATCATCTTTTGGCCTTTACAGGGCTGTGGGATGGTCCTGAAAGCACCAGGAGGTGGTGGGATGGGGGGTTTGGGGGCACCGGGGCTGGGTCGATGCTCCAAGCTCGGAGCAGGGAGCGGGGCTGCTGCTCTGTGCTCCTTGGAGGATTAAAAGGATTTCTCCTGCCAACAAATACCAGCACCTGGCTGATGCCCCCGCTTGACACCAGCCCCCGAGCTGGGCTCCTGGGCAGGTTCCTGCTCGCTGGGATTAGAAAATGGCTGTTTGGAGCTGGGGAAGGCTCTGGCTGAGCCGTGCGCCCGCAGAAGAAAATTAAACTGTCACACTCTCCAAAGGCCGAGGCAGCAGGAACTCGGGATAAAAATGCCTCAGGCAGAAAATGAGCTTTATAGCGTTTGGCCAGCTTCGGGTGAGGTGACAGATGCTTAATCAGCTTATTCTCCATAAGTGTCTGTCTCCTCTTCCCTCCCCTTCCCGGGATGGGACGCTGCCAGCAGCACAGCATCGGGGTGCAGAGCCCCTGCTTCCCAGGGACCCCCCTGCACCCCTTCTTGGGGTCTCCAGGGCATTCATTTGGGCATTCAGCTTAATTTTCTGGTGGTACCCTCGATGGGAGGCTGTTGGGGCAGGGTGAGGGGCTGTCCCTGAGGTGGGGACCCAGCTCTGCTGCAGCCAGGCTCGGGGTGGAGGTTGGGTTCCCAAGGAGAATGGAGATTTTGTTGTCTCCCAGGGCTGGGTGTCTGGTTTTCGAGATGCTATCAGCCCAGGATTGAATAGCTCTGGCAGGGGAGGGTCAGGAGCTGCTGTGCCAGGCACACAAAGAGCCCTTCTTCTCCCTCATCCGATTATTCCTTCCCCCCCAAGTTTAAATAAGGACCTTAAAGCGAGGGAGGAAAAGCTGCCAGACAGCGCTTCTGGTGCTCACCAACACCCTCGGCGATGCCTTCAGAGGCAGGTGGAAAGTGACACCCTCAGCTTTGGGACCGAGGTGCAATTCCCTGCGTGTGGCTCCAGTGTGCTGGGGATGGTGGTGGCTTCGTTCTGCCTTCAGCTCCTGGTGGCTCCTGCTCCTCAGCCCTTTCTGCTTGTCCATCATAGACCAAGCTGGTGCCACTCTCCAACCATCCCAGGTGTGGATCATCACCAGCCACCGTCTCCCAGAGCTCAGGTTGACCCCGTGGTTGGTCTGAGGGTCACTGCTGTCCCAAACAGCCCCTTGTGGTTATTTTTATGGCTGTATTTGCCATATCTGATCATTTTCTGGTTTGGGACATTCACTTATCTAATGGTGAAGCACCCACACGAAGCATCTCATGGTGGAGCATGGCAAAGCCACCTTGCTGGACTTACCTCAATGAGAACACTATTTGCCCTTCCAGGGCCATTCCTTCTGAGCCTTGTTTGCAATACGTGGGTATTCTTGAGGCTCCTGGCTGTAAACCCATCATCCTCTTGCAGATGTCAGGGAGCAGTGAGGACGTGGGAGGATTTTCTGCTGTGTTTTTGTATTATGAGCATCGATTTCAGTGCAGCTGCCCTGGGGGAACTGCTCTGCCCAGCTCCCCATCATCTCTGCTAACCCCTCATGTTCTTCTTCCCTCTAGACAATCATGGAGCAGTTCAACCCCAGCCTCAGGAATTTCATTTCTATGGGGAAGACCTATGAAAAAGCCTTAGCAAGTAAGTGGAACTGTTGTTGGTGTGTTCATAGCTGAAATGCTGGGGGCAGGACTGCATGGACTTGGAAGGGCTGGAAAACCAGCCTGGGATGCTCTTTGTTGCCAGGAGGAGTGAGGGGAGGAATCTGGGGAGATGGTTCTTGGACCTCGATGCAAAGCTCACATCATTAGGACTCACAAGGCACGTGTTCAGTGCAGGGCCGTGGATGTGGAAAGGATTGCAGTGATAAAATGCTGGGTAGCAACCAGATAAGTACATCTCCAACCAGTTTATCTTTAAACATCACTTTAAAATATTTAGAATTAAGACTTTAAGTTCTGTTTAAAGATGTGTTACTGAAATACTCGAATCTCCCAGAAGAATGTGTTGGAAGAGAAGGAAAAAACCCTAAAAGCATTGGTGGCAGCTCCTGACTGGGAATACAGGGTCCTACTGGGAGCCATTAGGGAGGCATAGATCTAGATGATCAAAAGTAAATTATGAATTGATGAGAACCAAAAATGGACTGTTTTGACTTGAAGCACGTTGCCTGGGTCCTCCTCGGCTGGGTCTTGAGGAGGTTCAGGCTCAGCCCGACCCCAGAGGCAGCTGCTGTTGGGGGGGGCTCTGCTCACTCCAGAGCTGCTCTGCACATCTCTCCTGGATTTCATTTTTTTAATTGGCTGCGTGAAGATGCCCGTAAGGGAAGGGGCTGTCAGGATCTTAACCCAGTGGAAAGAAAAATATGAATACCTTTGGAGAGGCAGAGGTCCTGCCCTCGGGTACAGCTGCTCTCCTGCTTCCTTCCCAGTTTAACCACATTTTAATGGATAAACCAGCCAGAACGTGGGAAGTCCCCATCCTTCCCAGCCCAATGCATGGACCTGGACTCTGCCCCCCCAGTGATGGGGCACTCAGAGCACCCTCACAAGCAGCAGCACCTCCTTCTATCCCTAATGACCCTAACGAAGCAGGGCTTGATGCTGTGGGGGTGCTTCTGGCAGCTGGGTCTGCAGCAGGGGCAGGGTCTGGCCGGGGGAGAAGAGGCTGCTCTTGGGATTGTGGGTTTTATTTGTCCTTCTGAAATGTTATCCTGAAAATGCAGCTGTTAATGGCCCAGGTGGTGGAGCCTGTTTGTAACGTGCTGGTTCATCACGGGGTAAACTGGGCACGCTGAACCTGCAGCGTTTTGTGGGTAACCAGGAGGATTGCTCATTTGCCTTTTTTTTTCCCCATATACTCTTTGAATCCCAAGATCTTCCTGTAATTTTTTTTAATTGTCCTTGGTCATCCTTCCCTTTGGATCCCTGAGCTCGTGGAGGCATCTGAAGGAAGTGTCTTAATGGGCAGATCATGCTGGAAGAGGCTCCGGCGCATGAAGCTGTACAACATGTTCCCCTGATTAGAGGAAACCCCCTGCTTATCTGATTAGAGTGGAGTATGGAGCTGGAATGTCAACAAACAAGACTGAACTATAATGAAAGTCTGTGATATTCAATTATTCCGCAGTGATTTTTCTGAGCAGCATTCACCAGGCTGCTGGTTACACTGGAATGAAAACCACCAAGGTCCTGCCTGGACCCTTTTTTTTTTTTTCCCTCCTAAATAGCCCTATAATCTTGCTGCTCAAGCTTTCTTCTTCACTCACTTTTCTTCTGTTTGTTGTCTAGTCCCTCCCCGTGGGGTTAAGCCCTTTGAAGTAATGTCTGTTTTAGTGTCTAGCATCCATTCGGTGCCATAGGAGGTATAACAGCCATTAAGGAGAGTATAACCTGCATTTTTTGGATGCTTTCAGGTATGACATATGCAGCAAAAGGATACTTCGATGCTCTGGTTAAGATGGGAGAGCTGGCCAGTGAAAGCCAGGGATCTAAGGAGCTGGGTAAGTCCCTGATTTACTGCTGAAGGGAGTTGCAGTACAGAGCAGGCTGTGGGCAGAGGGATGGAACCAGATCCCTGCTGCTGACGGGGATAAGGAGCTCAGTGTGGAGCTGGTCCTGCCCCATGCGAGTGGGAAACGTGTCTCTGGTTTTGGTGATAATGTAGCTTAAAAACCAAGCCTGTGAATCCCAGTGCTGGGGGTGTGGGCACTGTCAGCTCAGGGGGTTTGCAGAGCGTGGATTTGCTGGTGGTGAGAGGTGTCCCTGCTGACTGCAGGGGGCTGGACTAGGTGACCTGTGGAGGTCCCTTCCAACCCAAACCATTCCATGGTTCTATGGCTTTGTCTTGCTTTGCAAAGGAGAGAAAAGCGCCTTGTGGTCCAGGAGCTGGGGCACCATGGTCCTGGGGAGAAGGGGATGGAGCAGTTTGGGGCTGTTTTCTCCTGGTGGAAGGGACCTGGTGGCAGGGCTGTGTTTGTAGCCTGGGCTCTGCCAAATGTCTGCAGGTTCCCAGCACAAGGCAGCTGGTGACTGTTTGCTTGGTCGATTGGAGCTGTGACAGACATCACGAGCTCTGCTGCCCTTAGTCCTCTGATAAGTCATTTGGGAGCTGCTTTTCCACTCGCCCCATTGCTCAGACATGGCTCCTGGGTTTTCCCATCGCTGTGCGGTGGGGTTTGAGGTGGCTCCTCTCCCAGCTCCCTCCAGGGATGCTGCAGCCTCTCGTTGAGGCTCTTGTGGGGCTGGGATGGGCTTTGGTCTCGTTGCCTTCACTGTCCCAGGTGATCTCCTCCTCCTCCCAGTCCCTGCAGGTCTGGCTCACCAGGTCACTGGGAGATGGCAAACTGCTCATTAACGGACCTCTGAGGGGGTCAATTAGCAGAGGAGGGGTTGAGCTGGACCCAGGCTTTGGTTCTGCTGTCGTGCTTGGTGCCAGACCCCCTTTTCCCCCCCTGTACCCCCCCATGGCTGCTCCAGCTCGGCTTGCTCAGCTCTCCCGCTGCGGCTGGGTGGTGATGGGGAAGCAGCAAGTGTCTATGGAAACGGTTCTGTCTCCTGGATTAGAGCTGCCTGTAGCAATCTGCTTCTGTTTAATAAATAAAACAAAAGAGCCTCGTGGGCGATGCTGCAGAGACAGAGACTGTGAGGGCTGTGCAGACCCTGCTGTCCAAGGGCTTCTTCCCCTGCCTCCCTGGGGGGGAAAGATGCAGCAGCTCAGTCCTGGAATTGAAAGCTTGGGAAGAGCCTTATCAGAGGCTGCTCAGCTGGGCGAGGGCAGGAGCTTGGGGGTCACAGACCCTGCCTCCCCTTCGCAGCAGCTCCAGGCTTTGCTCATGCTCAAAACCCACCTTTGGTGTCTTCTCTTGGTCCTGCTTCCTCGCCGAAGGATGGAGGTTTGGCAACAGCATCCTCTGTGCCATCCCACAGTCTCCTGATGGGATTTGGTGTGTGGCTGGAGTATTTTGGGGTTGGTTTCCATATTTCCAACGTTTCCAAGTTTACTGTGCCTTCCACTCCTGGGGTGAGCCTTGGAGGGAGGATCCTGGCAGGTCCTGCTCAGCCAGAGCCGTGACCAGTGGCTGCTCCTGGGACCTCCTGCTTTGTTGATCTTGCTGATATTTATTGTGGCAGCTGCTCCATGTGGGAGAAAGTTTAAGATAAAATTTCTGGCTGCAGTTTGCTGGAGCTGATAACAGCTGGGGACACAACCCCCTCCCAGCAGGGTGTGTAAATGGGCTGAAAATGCCTCAGAGTGGGGCCGTGCTGGCCCAAGGTTTGGCTTTTCCTGGGAACACCTTCCCCTTATCACTCCCTGTGCTGATAGTGCCGGAAGGGAGCACTGGGCTCTGGGTTATTTCATCCCCTACCAGAGGCCACAGCAAATGGGGGTGTTCATAACAGCCCCTCGTGTTGATGCTGTGCCCGTGCTGCTCCCTCCTTCTGTGGCTGATTTTTCCTCCACAAGCACCAGGGAAAGCTGCTCCAAGGTGTCAGGGGCTGAGCTCACAGCTGTGTCCAGCTTCCACCAAAAAATCTGAGAATTTTTTTTTTTCCTTCCTTAACACACTCTTTTTCTGAAGTGAATACTTTTCTCATGTGATTTCTGGGACAGGAGGTGTCAAAAGAACATAAAACCACACAGATGCTGTATCTAGAAGGTGATGAAGCAGCCCTGTCTGTCCATGCCTCTCCTGCCTGTGCTGTGGGGACGCCCTATGGGTGACCAGCATGGACAGGGTGCTCAGGGGGCTTCACAGCACCCCGGGGAGCTGGGGGAACACCCAGAGCCTGCCCTGTCCTGGGAGAGCTGCTGTGATTCTCTCACTGCTCAAAACTGGCCGTGTTCTCATGTCTTGTGCCTCCAAGGAGATGCTCTTTAGGGTGGGCACTGGAGAAGCACCCGGTGGTGGTGGGTCCCTGGCTCTGTGCTCTCTCTGCTCACCAGCTGCTCAGCACTTTGCATTTTTTTGTGAATTCCCCATCAGATTTTAGCCACTGTGTGTGACAGACGGGATAATCCTGGGGGGGAATGGAAAACTTGGTGGTAATAAAGCACTTGAGCCATAATCGGCTCTGTGGCTGCAGCTCTTGGGTGCAGGCATCTGGTGGGGCTGCACCTCTGGACCCCATTGCTCTGACATTCCCAGGAGCTGGATCACTGGGGTGGGATGGCAGGAAAGCTTCTCCCTTCCTTGCTCTCCTCCAGGCTCTACCCAGCTCCTGGCACTTGGAGGATTAGACCCGTGCCCACTGTTGCTCTTTTGAGAGAAGCTCCTTATGCTGCTCTTCACATCTTCAGTGGTTGCTGTGGTGGCTCTTGGGAAGCTGGTGTGAAGAGCATGGACACTGATCAGTGAGGGTTTGCTTCGGGCTGGATGTAGGAATGGTTTGTAGGCACTTCTGAGAGCTCCAGTTTCACGTGCGTGAGCACTTGGGTGACTTTGGCTCTTGTCCAGCTCCTACTCAGGTCCCTTTCTTTTGTTCCCCTTGAAAACTAGGCCACGGCAAAGTCATGGGAAGGGGTTTTCTCCTCCAGGGAGCACGTGGTGAGTAGAGCTGGAGGCAGTTCCCAGCAGGCTGGGGGTGCACTGGGATGCTGGAGCTGAGCAGCACCTGCAGGAGACTCCTCTGGGGCTGGAGGTGGATTTTGCTTAGTGGTTGGTTTTCTCAAAGGTCCTCCTGAATTAGTGGAGGCTGCTCTGACTGAAGCTGTGAAAGGACCAGACATACAGTAATTAGTCGACCGTTGTTGAGCTGCAATGAGCTTCTGGTAGATAACAGCACAATCTGCACAGTAGAATCAGGACCTTCCTGGTCCACATGCTGTGGAGCTGCCTGGTGTCAGTGGAGCATGCTGGGCTTCAAGAGTTTAAAGGCTGCATGGAGATGGTTTAAAAACACTGATGAGCATCACAGAGGGATGGGGGTAGAGCTGTCTCCACGGGACATGCTGTGCTGGTTGGAGCTCTGCACGGAGCTTGATCCTGCCCGTGGTGCTGCCACAGAGCCAGGATTCCACCAGCCTGTGCCCAGGATGCCACCAGCCTGGTGGGATGCCCATGGCTGCCCAGGCGAGTTCAGGCTTCACTGCAGCTCCTTGGTCTGGCCAGGCTGGTTCAGGGGCTTTGTGCTGAATCCTCTGGGCAGAGGGATTAATCTGTTAATTGGATTTGTGGTTGTTTTGGGTAGATGCTTCCTGCAGCAGCAGAGATGCAGATATAGATCCCTCCAGTGTCAGAGGGCATCAGCTCAACACGTGATCAGGGACCACCACAGCTGGTGGTGGCTCCGGTGCTGGGGTCTGCTGGGGAGATGCCCGAGCAGTGCCCAGAAAATACAACCCTGGACTCTAGGGAATATTTTGAGTGTGCTGACGACTCGGTGTCCCTGCAGGGAGGTCCCTCTGCTCATGGAGACCAGCTCCTGGCTGGGAGAGCAGCACTAATCTTGCTGCTTGATCCTTTTAAAATTGAACTTAACGATGCTCTTAGTGTCTCGTGGGTAACAACTTTGCAGTGGTGGAAGAATGGATGCTCTGACCTGCATCTCCTCCTACGGTTCTGCTGAAAGGCCTCATTTGCCAGAGAAATTGTCCCAGAAATCCAGCACTCAGCCTCCAAGCTGTGCAGCTCCCTTAGGGAAGGAACCTGTAGGAATGGGCTTTGCTAAGGGTGCAGAAACCAGGAGAACCTCTTAAAAACCTGCTGCCTGCCTCAGAAAGGGGCTTTTCTGCCTGCGTTGCCTTTTCACCGCCTTCAGATGTTCTGGTCTGAGCAGACTGGCAGAGCTCTGGGCTGTTCCCACCAACCTGTGCCTGGGGCTGTGCTGGTGGAGGGTTGTTAGGGGAGCAGCTGTGAGGAGCATGTTGCCTGGCTGGAGTTCCTAACACGTCCCAGCTGCCTGTAGCGTTTGGGTTTCACCTTCAGTGGTGACATCTCCCAGGGATGGTACCTCCCTGCTGTGGGTGCTGAGCCCAGGATGAGTTCCTGCAGGGATGCTCCATCCTTGCAGGAGGGATGGAGGAGCTGTGTGTGCCCGTGGGCTGGTTTCTGCTGTCTCAGCCGTGCTCTAGGAGAGCTTGGCAGGTTTGGGGAGGGGGCACAGCTTGGTGTGAGGCCAGCCCTGGGTCCTGGAGGTGTTTCCTTCCCCTCCCAGGAGCGCTGACATGTGGGATGGGTGGGTTTAAGCCAGGTGGCTCCAGGCTGGTGCATGGGAGATCTCTGCAGCCCTGTTCTCCTGTGCTAATTAATCCTGTGCCACCAGTAGAGCTGCTGCCAGAGTGTCTGGGCACTGGGGACACACTGGGCTGTACATCATGATACATGATCTGTACACAGTGGGGGTGGCTGCTGGCACCTGGCACTGCTGGGTTAATGGTTGGACTCGATGGTCTTAAAGGTCTTTTCCAACCCAAACAATTCTGTGATCCTAAGCACGGGGCATCACAGGTCACCCAGGCCTGGTCCAGCTGTGGTTAAAGTGTCAATGGCAACTGATCACGGGGAGTGTGTCATTGAACCTCCCCGGGTCAGGGGGTACCTTGGGAAGCTTTTGGCTTTTTTTCTCTACCTCAATAAATAAATAAAAAATGTCTGAAGCTTCTCCAAGCTGGGTCGAAGCAGGGGCTGCATCACTCTGATGAGGAGGATCAGGAGCTGATCATTCTAACGCTGATGAGTCGCTGATCCAACAAATCGGTGCCATCCTCCGGGGCTGTGATAAGTGAAACCTCTCTGGAGGGGAAGCAGATGAGTCAGGGAGGAGAAGCTGATTGTTTCCCCACACTCGCATCCTTCCCACGGCACACACACGGATCTGCCCCCAGGTTGTCTTGTGGTTGAATGTCAGCTCAGATCCAGTCAGAGCCACCTCGTCTGGGTGAGGTGTTGGGCTGGGAAGAGCTTCTCCCGGTGGCTGGAGGGCTTGTCTGTGGTGGGGGCTTGACAGCGTTGGGTTGACACTTGGACTTGATGATCTTAGGTCTGCTCCAACCTAAATGGTTCTGTGTGAGGTGTTTCTGAACTTGGATTTAGTGTGAGGGAAGAGGAAGAAGATTGCAGAAGTTCAGTAGTGTGCTTCTGGCTCGAGCAGATCTTCAGCACATGACATGAGCTGTGTATGGAGGGGAACAGCCGTGGGGATGTGACCATGGGGGCTGGGCAGCTTCCTGCTGGTGGTCAGTGGAAGATGGAGGGTGTGAAGCTGGGTGAGAGCTGAGAGGGGAAGTGGCAACTGCTGAGCTGAGTATAAGTGGCAGGATCTCACCCCAAACCCGTGTTTTAACATGCGCAAGGCTGATCCTCTTCACCTCACTCCCCCCAAAAAAAACCCCAACTGATGGAGCTCCCCTGTCCAGCTCTGCAAAGTCCAGGAGGAGTGACAGGGCTGCCTGTGCTGGAGCAGTGCCTGGCACAGGGGTCTCCCAGCCCCTTCTCCTCCAGACCCCCAGTGCTTTCACATCCCTGCCTGCCCTGGGGATGTGCATCCCCTCCCTAGGTCCAAGCGCTTGCTTGGCATCAAAAGATTCAGCTAACAGCATTTAACCAGCCATTGAAAAGCAGATTAAATTTTTTTCCCCTCTTAGGCTTCAGGAGCTCGAACAATTTGCCCTGTTACTGTCTGATGCTTTTTCCCATTAATCAGCTAATATTCTCTTTCTGCCAGCTTGCTTACTTCCCTTGGCAGCTCCGTCGCCTTTCCTGGTCTCCCTTGATGGAAAGCAACGGGGAGCAGCCCAGCACGACATTGTGCAGTGGGGGAGCCAGTCCCTGGACTCCTCCTTTCATCCTTTCATGCTCTTTATTTGGGAGCAATTGATCCTGACAGCGAGTGATGCCAACAGAGCTGCATCCTCCATCTCCCCAGAGCAAGGAGTGATGCTGGCGAGGGTCCAGTGCTGTTTGCTGGTCAAAGCACCCCTGATGGCAGCAGGAGCTGGTGGCCACGGGACTGGCTCCCTGGCAAAGCCACACTCCTGGCCACCAGCTCCTGCTGCCCTTGCAAGACAGGCTGGGCTGCTCCAGCCCTGCACAAGCATCAGCATGTTCTGGCTCAGCAGTTTGGCTCCTTCGCTGATGCATTGTTTGGTGGTTTTATTGAAAATGGCTCATATCTAGCTTGAGAGTTGAGGGAAGAAAAATCCTTAGGCTCTGAAAGCTCAACAGCAAATCCCTGTGAGCTGGTGCCTTCTGGAGGGGCAGTGGCTCCTGGGTGCCCATGGCAATAGGAGCGATGTGGAACAACCTGTTTGCCCGTTGCTGGCTGGGTGTGGTGGGGAAGGGCTCACAATGGCCCCTGTGGTTCTCCCAGTGATACTGTGAGTCACCCAGACGTAAATAGCAGCTCCTCCTCCTCCTCCCTGTTTGTGCTGGGGAAGGTGAGAGCCCGGCAAGGGCAAGTGAACCCTTCCTCTGCCATCCTGCCCTTCCCCAGCTTTATTTTTGCCTTTGGGCTGGGGTGAGGTTCTTCACCTGGGCCTCCCCCACCTATGGGATGTGCCTTTCGGCAGCAGGGCTGGTTCAGTGCTCACGCTCCATACAATGTACACTGTGACCCGAGCTCTTGCCCGGCTCTCTGCCCTGCTGCACAGTGCTAATTACCCTGTTTAATTAACAAATACCACTGGGAGGTGATGCCCAACACCCCTGGCGTGGGTGGCGGTGCTGGGGTGTGTGCTGTGGTCCCAGCTCTGCTAGTGCCTGGAGGTATCTGCCATCAGTGCAATGCTCTTCAGAGCTGGGGTTTGGAATATTTTGGTTTTCCAGCTGGTATCTCTTAGTCACAGCTCAACCTCTTCCACGCTGGGTTAGTCTGGGCGGTGTCGGGGTCTGCTGGTGTCTAACGAGTCTGTCGCTGTTGTGCAGCTCGGAGCGTGGAGGTGTTGGAGATGCTGAGTGTGGATTCACACCCCGCCACAGCTTCTGCTGGGGGGGTTGAGCTCAACCCTGCCCTGCGTGGGCTCCTGGTGATGCCAGCGGCCACGGGAAGCCTGGAGCTGATTCCTTCGGAGCTGGTTGGGCTGTCTCAGCTCCGGAGGAAGCTCTTGTTGGGCAGGCATCCAGCTGCCTTCCCAGCTGCCCTGAGCATGGTGCTCACCTTGGGCTGCTCTTGGCACAAAGTCACCGTGACCTGGCTGTGGCAGGGACAGGGAGTACAGCAGTGTCCCCTCACCCAGGCTGGGATATGGAGCAGATCTGGTGGGGAAGGCTCCATATCACTGCTCACTTTGATGTGGGGCTGAGATGCTCCCAGCTCCCGCTGTGATAAGAGCCGCTGGGGTGGCGGTGGTGGAGGAGAAAGTCTGCACCAAGATGCATATCTGTGGAGAGACACCACCCTGGCTGCTGGGAACAGCTGAGCTCCTGGGGTGAGGAGTGTGGTGGGGGCACAGCCCTGTTGTCCTGGGGACAGTCTGGGGGGTATGGGTTTTATTTCTGAGCACCCTGATCCCTGCTCTCTGGGTGGGTTGGAAGCTCAGCAGGAGCCCTGTAGAACTTTCTCAGCCGGGGTTTCCAGTCCAGCCAAACGGGAAGCGAAAGGGAGAGGGGGTGGCATGAGCTGTGGCAGTAACAAGGGAGCTGCCCTTGCCTTGATGTCCCCTTGAAAAGGCGCCGTCGTCACGTCACCACCTCCCTGCAGCCGGAGTTCGTCACTTCCCATGATTGAGCCGCCGCAGCCCAACCGGGGAACAATTTCCTGGTGCTCTCATGGAGGTGACCCCCTGCCCGGACCTCCCTGTCCATGTGTGGAGCTCCTCACCACGTAATTGTCTCAGCCTGTGAGTGCCTGTGCTCGGCACCTTGCTGGAAAAGTTAGAGCCCTCCTGGTGGCTGTGGAAACCTCAGCACAAGGTTCCCTCCTGGTGAAGAAGTGGGGTCCCCTCCTCGCTTTGTGGGGTGCTTTGTGTGTTGCTGCACTTGAGCCAAGCAAGGGCACAGGGGATGGTGTCAGTGCTGGTTGAGCACTCGCTGGTGCCACGGCTGGTTCTGTCACCTCATCGACCCGTGGCAGAGGGGGCTGGGACCTGCCAAGGACAGAAAGGGACCTGGTTTGATGTTTGCAGAAGGTTTCGAGACACGGTGTGCAGTGCAAAGTACGGATTGCTCCAGCCACAAGGGCAAAGAAACGTTGGGCCAGGTTGTTCCTGGTGTTGGCACCTGGCTGGTGTACCTGGGCACGTGGTGTGCCAGGGACAGGCTGACCCAGTGTGCACCACCTGGTTTGTGCCGAATGGGGGTCCCCATGGTTCCCTGGGACCAGTGAGATGCTGGTTTGGTTCGTCCCAGTCTTGCTGTGCTGAGGTTTGACTCCATGTACAGAGGATATCGTTGTCCTGGAGCCCTGGATGGACCCACCATTGGGCTCCCAGACTCATTCCTGCTGGGAACCACCACTTCCACCTTGAGCATCTTCTCCCACACATTGTCCTGGGGTTCCAGGGCTGGTGTCCCCTTCCCGTTGCATTTCCCATCCCTTAAAACTCCACGTACATTTTCATGGGCTGTGCTTGGGGCTCTGAGTTATCCCAGGCACTGCTCTGCTTTTCCTGGTGCAGGATGGGGGATGTTGCTTCCCTTTGCGGGGGGTCTCCCAGCTGCAGGACCTGCTGGGGCTGAGTCCCGAGCCTGGAGCAGCTCAGAGACATGACTCATGACTTTCAGTTTACAGACAGCTCCACGCAGGCTGGAAGCCTTCTGGGAAGCTGGGACCCACCAGGAGAAGTGAGAGCTTCCGAGCAGCCCTTACAAAGAGCTGACAGGGCTCAACCCACCAGGAGAGCTTGCTCTGATCCAGAGATGGTGCTTTTAGTGCAGCAGCAGCTCTGGCTCCTGCAGTTCCCGTGTGTGTCTGGCTCTGCATCTGGGCTTTTGTGCAGCAGGACCTGCCCTTCCTCCCAGGAAGAGCTCAGTGGGTGTGTGACTTGCTGCCTTCTGCTTCTGAAAAGAAAAATGAAAGCAAGAGACAAAGCAGAGCTGGGATCCCTTGGCCATGGCAGCCCTTGGTGGGGCTGGCCCCTGGCATTGGCAGCAGGCGTGTGCCACAGCTCTGCCCAGCTCGGGGCTGCCCCTGCACGGCTCTGCCACCGAGCTTGAGGAGATCCAGGGGGGTTGAGGCAAAGCTCAACTTAGGGCTGAGCTCTGTTTGCAGTTTGGGGTCCTGGGCTGAGTCCCAGGGCTGTGTCTGTCTGGGGTGGGGGATGTGGACGCTCTGTGGCTTTGGGGAAGCTCCTGAATGGTGCTGTTTAAATTCCCATCTCTATTAGAGCAGCATCTCTTGTCTCCACTTGCTCCTTTCGATATCTGGAGAGTCAGGTTGAGATGAGGGTCCTGTCACACCCCTGCAGCCAGGCTGAGGGCTGGACAGAGCTGTGCCATAGCTGGGGTGGCTGCCTCTGGCTGGGGACCCCTCCATGCTGGTGGTGTGCTGCCCCAGGGTGTCCCCCCGAGCTCAAGCCCCCTCCTCACGTCTTGTCTTTGCAGGAGATGTGCTCTTCCAGATGGCAGAGGTCCACAGGCAGATCCAGAACCAGCTGGAGGAGATGGTGAGTGTCCTGAGCTGGCCGTGCTGGGCCCTCCACCTGGCCATGGGCTCTGCTGGCGTTCCAGCCAAGCAAAATGATTTTCTATATCTTGTCTGGGCAACACCAGCTCCTTAAGAGCAGATTTGCTGAGCTGTGAAGGCTCTGGTCTGCTTGGGCATCTGCTTCTGCCCTGCTGGGCCCCTCTCTGAGTGTCCGTCTGTCCCTCACTGCTCTCAGCCTCAGCTCTGTCCGTACAGACCCTCTCCCCTCTCTGCCCTGGTGCCCCCCAGGCAGGGCTTCCCAGCCCTCACCAAGGACCATGTGTTTTCTTTCTGCCTGCAGCTCAAGTCCTTCCACAACGAGCTCCTGACACAGCTGGAGCAGAAGGTGGAGCTGGACTCCCGGTACCTGAGTGTGAGTTACGGACCCGTGTAGTCCAGCCTTGGTGTCTCCACATCTCCTGTGTCTGCTCCCTGCTCCTCCCTTGCTCAGTTGTGCCCAGACACTGCTCATGCCCCAGGTTACAGATGAGTCCTGGGCCACCACAGACATCACCACGCACAGAGCAGCTTCTTCATAGAATCATAAAATGGTTGGGGTTGGAAGGGACCTTAAAGATCGTCTAGATGCCATGGGCAGGGACACCTCCCACTAGACCAGGCTGCTCTAAGCCCTGTCCAACCTGGATTTGAACACATCCAGCGTTGGAGCATCCACAGCATCCTTGGGCAACCTGTGCCAGTGTCTCACCACCCTCAGTGAGGAATTTCTGCCTTACATCTAATCTAAATCTCTCCTTCCCCAGTTTAAAGCCATCACCTATCAATGTTTTCCCCCATGTCAGACTGATGCAGCCCCTGTTTGCTCACTGGGCTGTGGAGAACCTGTTTCTCCCAAGGTGTAGGAGGGTTCTGCTTGTTTCTGCCAACCCTTGGCATCAGGAGCTGCTGTCACAGCCTCAGACCTTTCTCCTCTCACATCCAGGCTGCACTGAAAAAATACCAGACAGAGCAAAGGAGCAAAGGGGACTCGCTCGACAAGTGCCAGGCAGAGCTGAAGAAGCTTCGGAAGAAGAGCCAAGGCAGCAAAAACCCCCAGAAATACTCGGACAAGGAGCTGCAGGTAGGACCCCGGGCACGGGGGGTGGGATGAGCCTCTCGCCCCGGTGCCAGCCCACGGATCCCTGGTGCCACATGCTGCAGGTGGCACAACTCTTGCAAGCACTTAGATAAGGGCTCCTCGTTGGAGGAGCGGGCGCAGCAGCATTAGGGGAGCGTGGTGGGGTGTGGGAGGTGTGGATAGGGAGGGGGTGGCAGCCAGTGATGGCAGCGGGATGGTCTCGTGGCCGAGCAGGGGAAGGCTGGTGGCAGAGGGGGTGGCTGCGAGCTCGGCAGGTGTTGGTGGTGACTAACCCTGCCCCATCCCTTCCGTGCTTTTTATTGTCTTGCTTGATGAATGGACCCCGAAAGATGGTTGGTTTCTCTTGTGCCAGATCCACCTTCCCCTGGATGGTGTTTTGCTTCAATATTTGCTGTGCCTGCTGCTGGGGTGCCCCTTCCCCCAGCCCGCTGGGGGTGGTGGTGGTTGGTGGTGGTGGTTGGTGGTGGTGGTTGGTGGTGAATCACCGCGGTGTGATCGGTGCCATCACGGGTGGGCTCCTGTGCCAACCACGCGCCGGCTGCTACCCAGGTCCGGGCTGTGTGGGGCTGGGGTCCCTCACAGCACCTGCCCGGGGGGGTTGTGCTGCAGGTGGGCACGTGTCGGATGTTGGAGCGTTGGGATTCTCTGCAGGGAGGGGGTCGGGATGTCGCTGAAGAGCATCCAGGGCTCATCCCGTGCCTGTGACTCTCGGATACTGATGCGTTTGCAGCAGGAGTTTGTGTCTTCTGGGATCTGTGACCTTTGGTTTGAGCACAGCTGAACATGGCAAATTTCAGTGCAAAATTGATGCACCTTTCTGCAAACCCACCCTGGCTGGAAGGCCTCGTGCTGCTGCTGGAGTTGGGGCTGTGGAATGATGGCAGTACCTTGAAAAGGGGAAGATGAACCCCAAATGCAGAAATCACCATGTCTTGTCTCCAGGGCATGAGTGTCTGCCTTGTGTGGGGACCATGCCACGGGCTGGTATCCAAGTGATCTGTGTCTGCTGGGTGGGATCCAGGCATCGGTGGCACTTCCCTCACCAGGGCCATGTGCGGGTGGCATCGAAAGGATCACAGATAGTTACAGTGGAGGTCGTGCTGGGGAAGTGACACTCGTAATTGCACTAAAATTTGGGAAATCAGTCATTCTCAGTGGTGTGAATCAGAGTAAGTGCTGGAGGAGATAAACGTGCTCTCAGCCATCGTGTGCAGCTCCCGTGCTGGGCTGTTTGCAGGGGCCATGGCTGGCTGGGGCCATGGAAGGTGCCCGTGCCCACCAGACCCAAGTGTCCTGCCCACCAAGGCTGGAATGTTCTCAGGAGCTGAGCAGCTTAAACCACTTCAGAGCAGCAGCATCTCCCCAAGCCCTCCTGCTGAGCAAGAGGAGCCCTGTTAGGTACTGAGGCTCAACATGGGGAAACTTGGGTGTCAAACCTTGGTTATCCCCCACCCATGGAAGCTGCTGACAGGGACAATGGAGGGGAACTGCTGCCAGAGCCACCCCTCTTCTGCCAACCCCCCCCGGGGCTGTGCTGTGCAGGGATCCCCATCCCACACCCGGAGCTGGAGGAGAAGAAAATCCATCCCAGGGATGGGCTTTTTATAGCGTGGGGTTGATCCTCCTGCTGCTCCGTGGTGGGGATGGGGGAGTCCTGTCAGCGTGGCTGGGATCAGCCTTTCATGAGCTTAATCTTTCTGCAGTAAGTATTTAGGAAGCGCTTATCTCTCAAAAAGCCTTATGATGGCTTTTGGGCTTAAAGAGCTATGAGACTGCTCAACTGCTGCTCCTCTTTTTTTTTTTCTCCCCCTGGATCAAAATACAAAGTTAAATGGCTGAATTCAGCCACTTCTCCCTCACTTCTCCACTGGCTGCAGTGCTGGGATTTCCTTTCAACAGGAAAAAAAGGGTGTTTTGGGCCACCCTTGAGGTTCTTCTTACCTTTGCATGGGCAGCAGAGAGCAGGGAGGTTGCAGCAAGGATGGGTCCCACCTGGAGCTACAGGGGTGTTGGTGCTGGCCCAAGGATGGGGCTTAGTGAAACTGGGCTTAGAGCATCTCCAGAGGTGCTGGTGTCACACCGTGGGACTTTGCTCCACAAAACTCTTTCTCTCCTGGCTTAGAACCATGCAGCTCACCCCGGGGAGCTGCTGCATCTGGTTGGGTTTGTTTAGCTGGCCCAGAGCCACCCCTGTGGCCAGCTTGTAAAACCCTTGGCGGCCTCCAACGAGGCTGATGAAGGCACCTTATGACGTTTGTGGGAAGCTGAAGACTTCATCAGGCTGGTGCCTGGGGACCACAGACGGATCAGGCAACAACTGGATGGAGCTCTTCTAATGGGCTGTCACAGATTACTTGGCTCGTAATGGGAGAAGCTGCTGTTGATGGAAACGTGGTGGTAGCTACATCAGTCATCTCCTTCAATAGAGCATTAACATCTCGCTCCTCTTGTGAAGACTCATCCACTTAAGCTACTGGAGCAGTCAGCAGCCCGGAGTCTGGTGCTCTGTCATCAGCCCTCTTCATGTTTAATGCTCTGGGAAGCAGAATTCTGCCTTTTCACCACTTGTGGAGTGACCACATCTTGTCATCGCCTGCAGGAGACGGGTGGGCGAGAGGAGCAGCGCTGTCCTCCTCCGGGGAGCTCCGGGACGTGGTGTCTGTAGCATCCTCTCACTCTGCTGAGGTGAGAGGGAATCTGGGGCTGTTCAGGCTCTGGTTTGCTGGTGGCAGAGGGTACCAGTGTGGCTCTGGCTCCGTGCCCTGCTAGGTTGATCAGAAAGCCCCATAAAACACCCCAAACATCTCGCCTGTGACTCTCCAGTTGAGCTTTTCCCCCTTTATGAAGCAGAGTTAAGTGCTGAGATTTGGCAGGCACTGCACATAACTCATTGTCTTGTGGCTGGTGAGCAGGAGCTTTGGGAACACGGGGGTTGAGAAGGTCTGCTGGGGAGAAGGCAGCAGCGTGACGCTCATGGACACTTGTGGGAGGCTTCTCCTGGGCTGCATCAGCCATGGAGAGAGCTGATCATGGTTGTCTGCAAGTCCCACATCATCTGGCCACCGTCTCTTGTGCTTGTTTTGTGGAGTTTAATAGGTGAGGACGCGGGATGGGAACGGGTGAGGATTTAACACACCTCGTGGTTTGCAGTAGGGACGACTCACGGAGCTTAAAAGCGGCTCCAAGTGCAATTAGGCTGCAGGAGTGATTTTTTCCTTCTCCAAAGCTTTTGTCTGTCACGGTCGAGGGAGATGCTGTGGCTGTGGGTTGTCGCTGCTGAATGTCACAATAAAGCCAGGGCTTTTTGTTCCTTGTGAATCAGCCCAGAGCTTTTGTTCCACACGAGGAGTGAAAGCTGGGCCAGCTGCCTGCCTCGGATGTCTCACCTCCCTTATCTAGTCACTGAGGGGGTTTTTTGACCTGTGTTGGAGACCGGGAGAATAAACCAATTCCATTCACTTCACGTCTTTTATGGAGAAGAATGAAAACAGCATTAAGATGAAACAATCATCCACGGAAGCTAAACTGCTGTAATTTCATTAAACGCTGGTTGTGATCAAGCCATGGAATCAAGGTCACGGTGGGTTGAGGACCTCGATTGAATCAGCAGCTCAACAATGAAGTTACGTGGGTTCAAACTATTTATCAAATCATATTAGCACTGCCAACAATTGGATTTCTCTGCTGGGCCGGGGCGAAGCCGACTGCAATTCATCCTAAAGAGCAGAGCTGGGGCTGGTTGATGGTGGTGAAAGGCTGGGAAAAGGGCTCTTGGCACGGCTGTGCCAGGCTGGCAACAATGGGGAGGTTTCCTGAGAAACCCAGGCTTTGCTAGGCTGGACTGGGCAAGCTGGGCTTAGCTCCTGCCCAGCTCTTTCTGCTGCTGCTCACACCTACCCCTGCTCCACCAGGAATATTTGAAGCATTAAACCCCCCTGTGCCAAATAACCTGGAGGGAGGGGGGGGTGGGGGGGTAGCAGATTTTTGTAATTGAAACCTCATTTTGATATTCCCACCAGGAGAAATAATTTTAGGTGTAGGTCAAGAAGCTCTCCCTGACAAGGAGCTTGCACAAACCAGGTTACCAGGGCTTATGTAAAAGTCAAATAGGGAAGAGTTATGTAAAAGCTCCGTGGCTGCAGGTGACTCTGTCCAGGTTTTGTGGTGCTTTCAGCTGTGTAGGGTGGGTGTCCAAGCCCAGGGGAGGGGAAGCACTTGGGAAATGCTTGGGAGATGCATCAGGTCTAGAACTGAGCTGCTCTGGTCGTAGGGAGTGTCTGAAAATCCTTCTTGCCATGGCCAGGTCAGGACCGAGGAGGTTGGTACCTCCTGGAGGTACCAACTTGAGTGTTGATGTAGCTCGGTGGTGATGCCTGTTTGTCCTGGACCTTACTGGAGAGCTCATCCCTTGTGGAGGTTTTTGCCTGTTTTTCACTCTAATCAGCCACGAACTTGTGTGCTGAGGGTGTTGTCCTCTCAGGCTGCAGCCCTGAGCATCTGGGGAGGCTTTGGGTGTTGGTGGGGTTTCGTCAGGCATCCCTCTGGACCCTCTTGTCTCCAGACAAGGTGCTGCAGCTTTTTCAGACTTTGTGATCTATGAGAGCTTATGAAAGAGGCATCACTGAGGGCAGGGAGGTCTCCAGCTCCCCTCCAGTGGCCAGGGTGGGTTTGCTCAGCCACCGTGGCTGGTTGGCAGTGTCCCTCCTACCTGGGTGAGCTCCAGGCTCTGGCACAAAGCACAATTGCCTGAGACCAGCTCCACAAAAAGCAGCTGCTGCAGCCACACAAAATGAAGGCTTGAACTTTTCCTCTGGGCTGAGATGCCTCAAACGGCTCCTCTGGAAGCTGCTCCCTCAGCCCCTGTGCCTGGGCAGGTCAGGACCAGGTCTGAGGAGCATTTTGGTACCAAACCTCATCCATCGAGCCGTTGATCTGGAGCATCCCTGGGCTGAGGGAAGGTTTTAAGCAGCTGATGCTGGAGCCCCTGCACAGCCAGCTGGAGAAGGCACTCGCCTGCTGTTTGCTCTGCAAATTTATGTAATACCACACGTGTGTGGGGATGGTGCTTCACGGGAGCAGCAGGAGGATGAGGCTGATGCCCCCACAAGCAGATGTGTGAGACAGGCAGCGTAACGTGGAGAGACAGCCCTTCTCTTGGGGGGAAAGGGAGGCTGGTGTCCTGGGAGCGGGTGGCTGTTGGGGCCGTGCTCCCTTGGATCTGCTCTCTGTATCATTTCACCTTTGATAACCATCAGTGCGATGTCCTCAGCTCTGCAGGGGAGGGTTGTGGCCCTGGGGTGATGGAGCTGGAGTGGTGGAGGCTGGTGGGCTGGCACTGAGACCTTCCCTGGCTGCAGATGGTGCTTGTGCAGGGCAGGGGGGTTGTTCTTCTTCCTGGGAAGGGTTCAGAGCTTCAAGGTGCCACGTGCCCGATGCACAGAGACCATCCAGTGGTGGGTGATGTGGGGTCCTGTGGCTCTGCTGGGTGCTTTGTCCTTGCAAAAGGCAGTGACGTGTTTTGGCCTCTGTGGTGACCTCTGTATGGGCATCCTCTGCTGCAGGAGAGGGTTTGGTCGGTTGCTTTATTCACCTTATTTCAAGAGAGGTTGGGTCACCTCAGGCTTGTTTCCGAGCTCTGGTCTCCCTCCTGGTCATGCTCTGCTGGGAAGAGCCACTGATATCCCAGGGCTCAAACACAGCATCACTCTGGCTGAACAGCCCAACCAACCTCCTGCTCCATTAGTGACACACGTGGGTGATGGTGGAAGCTGGAGGCAGCCAGGAGAGGACAGCATCTCCCCCGAGCCTGCTCCAGGGTCCACCAGCTTCCACACAAGGAGAAAATTCTGGGAATGAGGAAAAGCTGCCAGGGCTGAGGATCCCCGGGCTGCTTCTCCTGGGCTGGCTGTATGCCCTGCTGGGGTTTCAGCTGTTTTTCATGGAGACTATTCAACAGCTTAGATGCTCTTCCCCTGTTAATCAGCCTAACTTCTTATTTTATCCCATTACTTTCTAATCGTTCTCCCTTGTGGCTTCCTAAATAAATCCTCCCTTCTCTTGGTGTTCACTCCTTTCAGGTATTTCAGCCCACTGCATTGGTCTGGCACAGCTCAGAGTCCTCTCCCTTCTCCTCTTCCCTTGGTCTTTTCCCCACTGCTCTGGTCCTGCCCTGTCCCTCCCTGGGATGGTGCCCAGTGTTGGGATCCAGAACAGGGGCACGACCCCCTCCCTGCTCCACGTCTCTCCTGATTCCAGCTAGAATCGTGCCCACCACATCCTCCCCTGCCCTGTTAGGGGCTTTCTGGTCTCAGAACTCATCACTCCATGGTTAGGTGGTGGCTTCTACCTGCTCCTGGTCCCCTCTTGTCCCTGTGGCTGGTCCTTTGCTGTGTTCCTGGTGCTGGCAGATCCATCTGATGGCTGATAAAGGTCTGTAGCGATGGTTTCTGCAGCCGTGCTCAGCGTGGGGGTGATCAGAGCTGCCCTTGGCTCATGTTCCTGCTTTGCACCTTCTTTGCTTGGCTAGAACGGCTTGAACTAATTTTCCTGCAGCGAGGATGGGGGGTTATTAAAGCCTCCACTGAAGTTTGCTGCTGTTTGACCTGCACTGACAGCAGCGTGCGCTTGGAAAGAGCTCAGGTCCTGACATTTCTCGGCTGCTTTTTCATCCTCACACTGCTCCAGCTGTGGAGTGGCACTGGGGAGGTGCTGGCGTGGGCAGCAGGTCTCCGTGTTCCCTGTGCCAGGGCTGGCAGCGGCTGCTCGAGCATCTTTGCAGCATCTTGATTCCTCTGTCATGTTTCCTTCCTAATTCTCTGCCTGACCCACTGCTCTGGCTTTGGCTGGACCTGGCGTGGCCAAGCTCTGCTCCCCCTCCCCGGGATCCCTGCATCCCTGGCTGTGCCAGCCCCATCCCTGAGCCACAGCAGCATCTTCTCCCCAGCCCCGTGCCCGGCGCTGCCAGTGCTAATTAGGTCAGCAGCTCCTGCTGAATTGGAAGTGGATGCGCTCGGGAGGTGTGGGGGGGGCAGATGGGGGAAGTTATTTGAGGCCTCTCCAACCTAGAAACCCAGAAAAGGTTTCTGGAGCTGTTGGGTGGCTCCAGCACGTGCTCTGGCTCTTGGCATGGGCCGTGCCCACCACCCTTTGGGTGCTCAGATAGGGTTTGATATTCGTAAGTGGGTTTTTTTTTTTTCCTGCTTTAAACTGGGAGTTTTATTTAGAGGATGCTACAATTGGGATTTGAAGCTGACAACCTCGATCAAGGTCTGGGTTTAAAATGCAGCACTCGAGCAGTACGTGCTGGTTGGTGAGGGCTGGGGAGGATGCTGCCAAGCCCGAGGCTGGCAGGGAGGCACCTTCCCCTGGCCCTTACGCTGGTTCCTGGGTTGTGCCATGCTGGGAAAAACCTTTGGCAGGGGTTCAAAATGCAGGGATGGCTGCGGGTTCCCCCATCCCCAGGGAGAGGAGCCCAACAAGCTGCAGGTAAAGCACCACTGGCCACCACAGCCCCTGCTGCTCCTTGGTCCTGTGAGCTTACACTGAGCTCTACCTGTTACTTTTTCCCCCTGCATCTGGCGTGTTTAACGAGGTTTTTGTTGAAATTGTCTTTATTTGAAAGCCCATTGTCACTTTGAGGAAATCCGAATGAGAACGAGGAGCGTTTCTGGCCATTTTGTGGTGTAATATCGTGTAAAATCCCCCAAACCCCGGCTCTGAGTAAATCGATGGCACATCAGGCGTATTTACATAAAGTATATAAAGTGCTGAGAATGCTAAATTTAGAGCACGGGCTGGAAAACCGACATGTTCCAACTGGCTGCAGCCATTAAGACGAGCCTTTCCTCAGCAAAATCATTAAAAGTATGCTGGCAAAATGAGATTGAAATCAGGGATGTAAATAAGGCTTTAACTCACGTATTTAAATCAGGATTAAAAATCTGACATTGCCAAGATAAGGGAGAGTTGCCTCTGTTGTGGTGTGGTGGGGGCTGGAGACGGGTCCTGCCCAACCCGGGGCATGATGTGTCTGACCTGGGGAAACTGGGATCGTGGTGGGATGGTCCTTGTGCTGCTGAACTAAATGAGCCAGCGACGGACTCGTTTCACTCCTCACCTTCTCCTTGATGATGGCCCAGTTAGGGAATTAAGCTGGATGAGTTTAGGGTGTTGGGGGCTGTGTGTGCTCCTGCTATTTCAGGTGCTCCTCAGGGTTGTGTTTCCTTCTAGAAAGGTTGGAAAAGACCTCTAGGATCATCAAGCCCAACCTTCGTCCGGCATCTCCCTGATCCTTAGGCCATATCTGGGAGAAATGGGGCTCTGCAGGAGGGGGAGCATCGTCCTGCTGCTTCCCTCAGGAGAAAAGGGGAGGAGGCTTTTCTGGGAGCTGTGTGAGGACAGGACTTGGTCCATCCCAGACAAGGCAGGGCTGCAATGGAGGGTTCAGAGCACCGGACTAGGGGCTCCCTGTGCTGGAGCATCCTTCCCTCCCAGCTCCCATCACCGCTGCCGGGCTGGCACCCCTGGACTCTGTCCCTGTGCTGTTCCCGGGGCTAATAATACCCGGGAGGAGGCGTCTGTCCCGAGCCCACTCGGGGAGCGACGCTTTCCCCGCTCGCTCCGAGCTCATCCTCCCACAGCCGCCTGCTCCTGACGCCACCACATGCCCGGGGCTGCTGCTGCCTCTCCCCGGTGCCTGCTGCCAGTGTTCCCAGTGCCCTCTGCTCTATCCCCACCAGCCCCCATCCTCCTCGGCTCTCCCCGCAGCTTCCCTTGCAGGTACCTCCATGATTTCTGCTCCTGCACCCAGTGGCATCAGCTCAGTTACTTCATTCCTAAACATGGGTGTTTGCGCTCGTTTGGGGATTGAAAAATTCTCCCTGAAGCAGGTTGATGGTTGCAAAGTGGGTTTTTATCCCTTTCTCACTGACCCCCTTTCCCTCACCTGTGTTGGAGACCTAAAACTTGCTGGGTCCAGCCCCAGCTCTGCACAGGGTTTGCTCTCGAGGGAGGATGCTCCAAGCAGGGGGGGAGCAGCAGGAGAACCGGCTCTGAAATAAGCCCCCTTTGAAGTCAGGGATGTCACTTAATCTTGCTGCTTTTGTTGAGGTTTGTTCCATTTTAATGTCTGCTAATAAATATTGTAGCATGCTAAAAATAACTGTTAAACATGAAGAAAGAAGTAAAGCTGCTTTGGGCCCTGAATTTCCAGTTTAATTCCCTTCCTGGGGATGCTCAGACTTCCTCAAGCAGGTTTAGTTGTGGCTTTTCAGCGCGTCCCAGGGAAGAGCTGGTGGCAAGGAGGTGTTGCAGGGCAGGACAGCAGGAGAGATGCTCTCTGTAGAGGCTTGGTGGCTGCTCTCCCAGTGCCACAGCAAGGGTGGAAGCTCCTTTAGTGGAGCTGGAGACATCCCGAGAGGATTGAGGGAGGAGAAAAGTGGCCGGGTCAGGGAGCTGGAGGCATCTCATGCTCTCAGGGATGGTGATGGTGTGGCCAAGCTTGCAGCTGGGCAGGGAGGTGCAACCTCATGAGGTTCAGCAAGACCAAGTGCAGGGTCCTGCTGATAGTTTTGATGTTACTGATGGTTGTGTGTGTTGGAGATGCTGTCCCACCACAGCTCTGGGCAGCACGACCCTGCCCATCCTTGTGGGCACCGATGGGCCGCACGCAGCGATTGACCAAGAGGAGATGCCAGAGTTGCTCAGCCTGGGCTGGGTTCTGGAGGGCTTTGGGGACCGTTGGCAGCCCGGGGCGATGGGAGCAGCCTCCCGGGGTGATGGGAGCAGCCTCCCCAGCCCCGGCAGGGCCCCGGTGCCCGTTTGGTGAGCGGGCGGCTGCACACGCGGTACAGCTCGTCCCTCCCGCCCGCGCCGCTCCCGGCCCCCGCGCTGACTCAGCGCCTCTGCGTGGGGGGGCTCCGATGAGTAAGGGTGGGTTGGAGGGGCCGTGCAGGCACATGTGTGTGTGTCCTGTGCTTTGGGGTGGCCCTGGGGCCACCCTGCCTGCTGGACACCTTGCCAGCCCCATGGCCGCCCTGCTGAGCCAGCCCCGGAGGATGCTGCGGCATCCCCTGCGCTGCGCTGGGTGGGCACAGGGTGAAGGTGGCCACGTCTCTGCTTCTCCTTCTGTCCTAGTACATCGAAGCCATCAGCAACAAGCAAGGGGAGCTGGAAAACTACGTGTCCGATGGCTACAAGACAGCTCTCACGGAGGAGAGGAGACGGTTCTGCTTCCTGGTAGAGAAACAGTGCGCGGTAGCCAAGAGCGCCATCACCTACCATGCCAAGGTGAGCTGGTCCCACCAGAGCCACTGATCTGCTGCTGTGGTCCTACACCCCTAGGGCTGTCCTGTCACGGGGTGGATGCTCCTGTCACCAGCTATTGCCCGTGGAGCAGGTGGATACCCTGAAAGCTGCAGGTGACACAGCCCCTGTGGCACAGGGAGAAGAGCAGGAGGATGTGTCTTGTTGGTATCTTGTTGTCCTTCTTGGGGCCTTTCAACATTTCAAGGGACTTCTGCTCAGAGCCTGGCGAGGCTCACACCGACCCTCCCCTAACTCCTGGCCTTAGCAAAGGTGGGGATTAAACTGCTGCTCCAAACCCCTCCTGCCTGTTCCCTGGCAGCCCCCATCTCCTGGGCTCCCGCCAGCCTGGGGATGGGCAACCCCCTGAGCTGGGCTGGAGCAGAATCCATCCGGCTGAGCGCTGGGAACACCGGCGCTGCTCCCGCAGCCTCCTGCTCCCGCTCTGGTTGTTCCCCACCACCACCCCCTGCTGCTCACAGCACCCATCTGTCACCACCGTGCTTGGCACCGGGGAGCTGGAGAAGGAGCCTGGATTAGTCAGCACCATGAGCTGGATGGATGCTGGGCATCTGCGACCTCCTCTAGAGCAGGAGGGAAGAAACCCCCCCCTGGGGATGGGGGGTCAGCAGCAGGAGGGTGCTGGCACCCACAGCGTGGCTGTGGCATGGGTGAAACTTGCAGCAGCAGCACATGGAGGGTGGTTTTGCAAGAGGGGCTCTGCAGGCAGCTGGTCCGGAGCGTGGTGGGTGTAGGTGTGAGGTGGGCGCCTGGCCCTGCACCAGCCTGGCAGCCAGCGTGGGCTCTGCCGGCTAAAAACGCCGACATGGAGGCTGCTGCAGCGGCCACGGTCTGGGTGGAGGGGTGGCTGATAGTGGGGAAAGGTTCTGGGAGTTTGAAATGGGATCTAGAGGGGGCTTTGATATGTGGGGATGGAGTTGTCTCCAGGTGAGCCTGGTTGCGAAGCCACTCAGAGGTGTCGGGTCATCCTGGGGTGAGCTGGCTGCTGGTTTTACCAAAGCTGCTCCTCACCCATTCCTGGAGGTGTTTAGACAGATGTTTGGGGTCTGTGCAGTGCTTGGCTGGGGAAAGACCTTGGAGTGGTTTGGGACATCTCATCCCTCAGAGTCACACAATGAGACGCTCACTCATGGGTGTATCAGCTCAATAAGGGCGAGTTTAGCTCTGGGTTTTATCTCGTCCGTGCCATGCACAGAGGAGCTGATTAATCTTGTGGCCAGGATCAGGCCAGCTCTGGATCCACGTGGTGCTGCCCAGGGAGGGGTGCAGAGCTGGGTGGGTTTCCCACACCCCTGTGCCCTCACACCTTGTGTTTCTCTGCTGCAGGGGAAGGAGATGCTGACGCAGAAGCTGCCTCTGTGGCAACAGTCCTGCTCGGATCCCAACAAGATCCCGGACCGCGCCATACAGCTGATGCAGCAGATGGCTGCCAGCAGCAATGGCACCATCATGCCCAGCCCTCTGTCTACATCCAAATCCAACCTCATCATCTCTGACCCCATCCCCGGTGCCAAACCTCTCCCTGTCCCCCCGGAGCTGGCACCTTTTGTAGGAGTAAGTATCTCCGGGGTGGAAGTTGTGCTGCCCTTCCGAGCAAAGCTGGAGGGACGAGCCCGGGCCGGTGTCACCGCTGTCCTCAGCAAGTTGCCTTTTGATGGACTGTCATGGGATGGGCAGCTCTGCACGTGCTGCCCGGGGATGGGGGAAGGAGCCTGGCATGGGGATGGGCAGCCCCTCCCAACCCATCCTGCCTGGGTTGCTGAGCTCCAGAGGGGCCGGAGCTCCTGGGGAATTTTGGGGAACCCATGAGCTGGACTCACCTGGCCAGGGTGGTCCCAGTCAGGCTGGTCCCAGAACCGAGATAGCCCAGTAACCACAGGAGAAGGTGCTTGGAGTGACCCATGGGATGAAGGACCCTCCAGAAAAGGGTCTCCTCCCCATTGCTGGGGCACGAGCTGAGCAGTAGAGCTCAGGAGAGATTTACCAAGTCCAAGGCAGCTCAGAGCAGTAAAATCCCACAGAGGTGACCCCGCTGCTCCCCCCAGACTGATTTATCTCAGGTGGGGAGCTAAACCCAACCGGCTGAAGCTCTGCTCTGCTGAGACCCCCCCTTCCCAGGAGCTGTGTCCCGCTGTGGGAGCTGCGCTGGGATGCCCTAATGATGTTCCCAATCTCCCCCCCTCCTCTCCTCTCTCCGTAGCGCATGTCAGCACAGGAGGCCATGCCAGTGATGAACGGAGTCTCAGGCCCAGACAGTGACGGGTACAACCACTGGTCTGAGATGAAGCCAGCACAGCCCAAATCTTTATCTCCTCCCCAGCCTCAGAAGCAGCTGAGTGACTCTTACTCCAATACACTCCCAGTGCGCAAAAATGTGCCACCGAAAAACAGCTACGCATCAGGTGAGGACCCACCCCCCCTGTGCTCTGCCCTGGGGGCTGCTGGGGTGCCACGGTGCCAGCTGTGCCAGGCGGGGCTCTCTGGAGTGCTTGGCAGGGGCTGGAGGTCCATGGGGAGCAGGGTCCTCGGGGATGCTAGTGGTGATGGGGCAGTGACCAGTAGGATCCCTCTGGTGTCAAGTGCTGCTTGTGCCTGCTGGGAAACGAGCAGAGCTGGGCTCTGCCGTGGGCTTTTTGGCTTGGGGAGGGTGGGATGGTGGTGGTTCAGCCCATGGACAAGGTTTCCAGGAGGAAAGCTTGAGGAACCTCTTTGCTGCAGCTGGTGGGTGACGCCGAGAGCAGTGGCCACATCCTGCTTGTTAAGGGGGAAGGTGTGAGTCCTGCTGGAGGTTTTATTGGCACCTGGGGTAAAACAAGGTTGGGGACGTGTCCTGGCGGGGCTGTCACGCCCTTGGTCACACACGGGGTGAAGGACTCGGGGCACTCGTTGGTCTCTCTCCCACCAGCTGAAAACAAGACGCTGCCGCGCTCCAGCTCCATGGCCGCAGGGCTCGAGAGGAACGGCAGGACGAGGGTTCAGGCCATCTTCTCCCATGCTGCTGGAGATAACAGCACCCTCCTCAGCTTCAAGGAGGGTGACCTCATCACGCTGCTGGTGCCGGAGGCCAGGGACGGCTGGCACTACGGGGAGAGTGAGAAAACAAAAATGTGAGTCTCCTGGGGCCGTGGCCACCAACTGCTGCACCCCGAGCAGCCTCTCCTGGATCCTGCACGAGTAAACTTCATCCTCTGCCCTTGCCTTGCAGGAGGGGCTGGTTTCCTTTCTCCTACACACGGGTCCTCGACAGCGATGGCAGCGAGAGGGTCCACACAGGGTAGGAGCATCACACGGGGGCTGTTTGGGGTGGGTCCCTGCGCCCTTCCCAGGTTTGGGATGGGAATACTCCACTTCCCTTGGGAATGATGCATGTCATTAGGAATAACCAGGGGGGGCTTTAGCCATAGGGTCTTCCACCATGGGTGGATGGGCAGCTTGGGGGGTCTCAGCCTGGGGTGGGCTGGTGCTGATGCCTGTTTTGGGTCCTCCCCCACCCAGCCTGCAGCAAGGGAAGAGCAGCAGCACCGGCAACTTGCTGGACAAGGACGACATCGCCATCCCACCGCCCGACTACGGCATGGCCTCCCAAGCCTTCCCTGCCCAGGGTGTCAACACCTTCAAGCAGAGGCCGTACAGCGTGGCCGTGCCAGCCTTCTCCCAGGTGAGCTTCTGGGGGGCTTCTTCTCCTTTAGGATGGGTGGGATTTTTATAAAAGGGACATTCCTGAGCAAACCCTGAGCATCAGTCCCAGCGCGGTGGCCCCGGTGTCCATCCCACCTCTGGTTCTCAAGCAGAAGGATGGGGTGTGTTAAAGCATCTTCTCAGCGAGGTGTGGAGCACGTGGAGGGGTGAGAGAGCTGCTCTCCAACCTGTGTTCGTTGTTTGTAGGACTACCTAATGCCCTATGGTTGTGCAATTAAAGACTATTCCAGTGGCCTCTGCCAACCCTCCGCTCACTACAAGCCTTACTCTAGGTCGACAGCTGTAAGTCCGAACGCTCGCAATGTTTCCCTTGGGATTTATGGGCTGGTTTTGCCTGGTGACCCATGTGCCTTGTCCGGGACCCCATCTCCTGCTGAGCATCTCTCCTGGGGAGACGGGATGGGGGTGTAGGGTGAGAGGGGAGAGCAGCAGATGAGGAGGATGATCTGGTTTGGCTCACCTGGGTGGAACGGGCAAGGCACGGGGAGCAACAGGCACAAAACAGCCCCGTAAACCCCCAAAGGACAACACTTGCCTACTCCATGGGAGCCTCCCACCAGAAACAGGCTGCTCACAGGCAGCTGGAAGCGTTTTCTCTGGTACCTGCCAATTCAAGCCGGTGATGGTCCCCTGGGGATGCTGGGGTGAGCATGTGGAACTGGGGCCAAGCCCAGCCAGGACCTCCGTGGTTGTCCAGAACGAGCTCAGGGCTTCTTGGATAATGAGTTGCATGTGTGGACAACTCCAGCTTAACCCAGGAGCTGCTGGCGTGGTGGGGCTTCCCCACCAGAACGAGCGTGATGGGATGAGCCATGTTGGCTTCCCCAGAGCACTTGGCACGTTTCAGCAGATGGGGAGAGGATGAGGAGGGTGAGAGGCGGCCGTGCAGCACTTGACCCTTCAGCTATGTGCTCCAGAGAGGCAGCAGCTCCAGCTGGGGTCTGGTCCTCTCTGCAGGAGATAGGACAGAAGTGCAAAGCCCCACTTGGGTTTTCCCAGCAGGGTTTGGGGTTTGGTGATTTGGAGTGTTCCTGAGAACTCTCTGGTCCCTGGTGTGTGGCCAGCTCAGAGACCAGCAAGTCCTGTTCCTTCCTGGAGTGATCCCGTGTTCGTCATGGAGAGCAGAGCTTTCTGTGGCCATATCCCAGGCCAGGTCCTCACCTGAGGAGCGTTGTCCTTGAGGAACGTCCTCTGAGCCCAGTCCCCATCTGCTCCTCAGACCAGTGCAGTCCCTCCCTGCTGCAAAGGCCATTCGGTACCGGCTGAAGGAGAAAATGGTCCAAACCCCTGTGGGTTTCTGGTGGGAGTTAACGCAGACAAACGCCTCTTTCCACAGAACATTTCACTGGTGTCTCTGACTTATCCAGCCCCTTTTTGAGTGTCTCTCATTTCAAAAGCAGCTGGAGCTGGTACCACGGTGGGGCTGGGCAGAGCAGACCAGGGCGATGCTTGTCCTTGTCTTGCCAGATAAAGTCCTGCTCTGAGGAGTGGTGCAACTTTACTCCCTGCTGTCTAAATCCCATTCGAATCATCTCCATGTCTCCCTTTCCTCTCCAAATGCACTCGGCTCCGGCATCCCCGGGTCCTGATGCACTTTGGTCCATTCGTGTGACCCTCTGGAGACCCTGGAGCCCGTGTCCCCCACCCCTCACCATGCTTCCTCCCCTCCTCTCCACAGGGTCTCGATGACTACGGGACGAGATCCGTCAGCAGGTAAGAATTGACCTTCCTGTCACTGCGTTACCTGAGAGTGAACTGGTGGTGGTGGCTTTGGGTGCAGCCGTGGTGCTGTGTCCCCACGGGGCTCCCCAGGGGACAGGAGGTGTCTGGGGTGGGGCTGAGCAGTGGAAAACACCATCCAGGTCCCACGTATGAGCATGGAGGGACCCAGCATCTCCAGGGAGGGCAGGTCCCACCCTGACCTCACACCTCTGGAGAGTCGCATCTCCCCAGCCTCCTCTCTGGGGCTCACACCCGGATGGCGAGGCCAGGGAGAGCTGACACCCTTGGGATCTATCCCTGGCACCTTCTCCCACCTTGGCAGCTCCTCCATCCCCATCCCCTCTGCCTTGGAGCCGCCACATCTCGCTCTCGAGACAGACCCCAAGCCCAGGGTGCTGGGCAGGGGTGGAGCACATGGTGCCGTGCCAGGGAGCTGGGCTGGTGGGCACGGAGCTGCTCGTGGTGCCCACGCTCCCGGCCAGGCTGGCACTCTCTGTGCTTTGTTCCACAGTGGCAGTGGCAGTTTGGTCTCCACGGTGTGAGGACACCTTGGCTCACGGCGGGTCCTTGCTGCTTGGAAGAGCTTTCTGCTTCTTTCCCCCCCCTTTTTTTTTTTTTTTTTTTTTTTGGTTTTTTTTCTGTTTCCCTCCCCTCGTTTCTCTTTCTCTACTTCTTTGGGATTTTTAAACTCTCGTGATCTTCAAGGAAACCATGGTGCTTCTCCACCCCTCCCCGGTGTTCACAGTGCCCTTGTTTCTGAAGCCTTTTCAGAGCAGAAACTGCCCTTCGGTCTGTGCTGGCTTTGGAGCAGCCTGGCTGCAGTTTGACCCTGTGGTGGGACCCAGGTTTTTGGGGGTTTTGGGGGGTTTTTTTTGTACTCCTGTGTGACCGTGAGCGATGCTCGGGGGCTGCGCGAGCCTGGACCAAAACCTCCCAGACCAGAACAAAATATGCATGGCCTCTGGTGTCCGTACTGTTACCCAGCATCCCGGATGCCTGGGATGCTATTCCCGTGGGATGCAGCAGCTCCTCAGCCTCATCCACTTCCACCCAACCACCCACCTGCTGGGCTGGCTTTGGGAGAAGGGGATGGCGAGAAGCTCCCACCCCGGGGAAAGGGCTGGGGTCCCGCCGGCAGCCCCCCCCCCACCCCCAGCAAGGGTTACTCCTGGTTGTTTTATAAATATATATATATTTTTTTGTAGCCAAGGTATTGTTACCTCACGTTAGTGCTGGGGGCTGGTGCGGAGCCATCCGAGGATGCGCTCGCATCCCTAAAGGGGGATGTTCCAGGGGCTTGGCAGCGCCCGGGGGTCCCCCCTCCATTGGCACTGGGGGTCCCACAGCCAAGCCCTTGGGTGCCCGTCTCCACTGCAGAGCTGTACACGCTTTCCTTTTTTTCTGATGTGATTTTTAAGACCTCGTTCATTGCCTGTTTACTGGGACATTGCTGGCAATAGACACACACACGGACACGTGTTTGTTTTATACACTCGCCCACGGGCACCTTGTAACAAAGACCCTCCTGCATCAGTGTCCAAATTTTGCTAAGGATTTTTAACCCAGGATATGCTGAGTGACTGAAGGTAGAGGGGGAGAGGGAAAAAAACAACCAACCAACCAGC
Organism: Brachypteracias leptosomus; assembly: GCA_013401335.1. NCBI lineage: Eukaryota > Metazoa > Chordata > Aves > Coraciiformes > Brachypteraciidae > Brachypteracias > Brachypteracias leptosomus. The sequence continues at coordinate 113,340 of VYZX01004992.1, read as the reverse complement.
CTAGCAAAGCCTGTATGGAGATTGTAAAGTGCTGAAAAACCTTTTTTTTTTTTTTTCTTTTTTTTTTTAAAAAGCCAGAGAGAAATGTGCCCTGTACTGAGTTATTGTTTGAATAAAAGTTTTATTTATTGCATTGAGCTGGGCCTCAGTGTCTTTTTCAGCTGCCCTGCCTGCACGCTGCCCATCACCGCCTGCATTGCACATTGCCATGCCTGGGGTTGTTTGGTTTTTTTTTTAATTTATTCATTTTTACCCTCCTCCATCCCCTCAGCACCAGGCAGCTCAGCCCCTAAACAGCTTTGCTGAGCGGGAGCAGCTAAAACTGTTTAAGGGTCGGGTGTGTGTGTGGCTGGAGGGGGTGATGCTGCTGCACACCGAGCCCCCCGGCCAAGCTTTCCCATGGTGGGAAAGTGTCGATGGCCGGGGTGGGGGGAAGGAAACCACCCCCCTCCCTTCCGTCAGCCCCCGCCATGCCCGGCCTGTCCTCCCCGCAGGTGGCTCCCCGCTGGCCGTGCCCTTCCTTCCCCTCCTCGCAAGGAGCCACCGGGCAGCACCAGCAGCTCAATAAACAACTTTTCCTCCTTTTCCTTCTTTTTTTTTCCTCCTGTTTCCTCCGCGGTGCAGCCGGCGGGTTCTCACACCGGGGTGGCCGCCGGTTCCTCGCCTTAACCAACACCTTCTGTTCCCACCAAGGGCTCGGAGCTCATCCCGGTGTCCTCCAACCTGCCTTCTCTTTCCCTTGCAGCCCCGATGTTGAAGTGGCCAGGTTTTGAGGTGCCCCTCACCCGTAGTTAGTAAGTTGACGGTCTCGGGGGGGGGCCCCGAGCCCTGGGTGTGCTGGTGCTGGGTGATGGGGCTACGTGGGCACGGTGCCACCGCTCTGCTTGCCCCCCCTGCGCCCTCCCGGGGTCACCGCTTGTGCCCGTCCCGGTGGCGGGAGCCCCCCGGTGTGCCCACGCTGGCTCTGCACGGCTCCTGGCCCCACCAGGGCTGCGCTTCCCGGGGTGCTGAGCTGCTGCTGCTGCTCCTGCCGCCTCCCTGCTCCCCATAACCAGCATCTTTGGTCGTAGGTCTCCGGTGTCCTGCTGTCCCACCAGCGCCTGGTCCCTCAGCCCTCTCCTGGGGGGCGTCCACACTAATGTCGAGTTTTTTGAGCAGCTTCTTTTGCTTGTAGCCACATCTCAGGAGCCTCCTTGTCCTGGCTGCAGCCCCAGAGCGGGGATGGAGGAGCCGAGACCCCCCTCGCCAGCATGGCTGAGCCCAGGAGAGCCCCTTCCCCGTTTCTCTTTGATCTGTGAGCTGGTTTCCCAGGGCTGCTGGAGCTCCGGGCTCCTGTCCCAGTGGCTCTTCTCTGCCAGAACAAAAACAGTTAAATAATAACCCCCGGTGACTCATCAAAGCAACCTTTCCTCTCCCTCCGGTCCTGAGAATCTATTTTGGCATCCAGAGGGGGGGGGGGAGTGATCTAAGAATCTGCATTAATTAGGTGGAAAATTAATTACCCTATTTTTAAGCAAAACCCATTTTTCTTCTGAGGAAAGCGCTTGGAGAGGGGAGGGGAGAGGGGCTGGGGGAGGCAGTGGGTGCCCTTTCTGGGGGCTGCGGGCACCAAGCCTCTGCCTCCTGCCCTGGAGGAGGTGGTTGGGGACACCCCAGAGCTCCTTGGGGTCCAGGCAGAGGTGACCACTGACCACAGCTGCTCCTGATGCTGTTTGACCCCCCATTCATGTCTGTTTTGCTGCTGCTTTACCCGTGCCCATGTCTGGGGATGGCAGAGCTGTGCCACATGGGTCATGGCACTCCGTGTATGGGGCAGTGGCAGTGCCATGGGCCAAAGTGGCACATGGCCATCACCTCCATGGCACCAAGGAGAAGGGTTACCCTTGGATGACCTACTTGGGGCAGGTGATGGTGCTCCCCATGTCACAGCAGCCCTTGTCCTGCCCCGCCGGGGCTGTGTGGTTGCAGATGCCACGTGCCACGATGTGCTGGCCACAGAAAGTGCTGCCGTAGCTGGCAAGCACCGGTGGCAGTGGGACAGTGCTGGGGACACCCCAGGTAGGTCAAAGCCCAGGTCAGCCTGGCTGCTCACTGGGCTGGTTGGCCAGGAGCTGGGCTGGGGATAGATCTTGAATATTTTAGCTTTTTCCAAGGCTCCCCAGCTGGCACAGCACAAATGCTCTGCATGGAGCTGCCAGCTCTGCTCTTGGCTGGGGGGGTCCCCACGTGTCCCACCATGGGGCGCAGGGAGCTGTAACCCTCAGCACGGTGCAGAGCTGGGGGATCTTGGGGTGCTCCCACACGTGGTAACGGCTCAAGCCGAATCTGGGGGTGCTGGAGCATCTTCTCCAGCCCTGGCCACCCTTGGCAGCCCCAGCTTTAGGGCTGCTGGGAAACGAGATAGAACATCCCCCTGCAACGGCCCTTAACAGCTCGTCTCTTGTGTCTCGCATGGTTTTAACCAAGAGGAGTGAGGGGCGGCTCGGCCCAAGGGCTCCCCAGGGCAGAGCAGCTCCAGATCAACTCCCCAAATGCTGCTGGAACCAGCCAGGTGGAGAGGACAGTGCTGGTGGCTCCAGGCTCACAGACAGCCCTGCTTGGGCTTGAGGGATGCCCAGCACAGCCAGCAGAGCCACCTCAGCTCTGCTGCCAAGGCTCCTGGGGGTCTCAACCCGGTTCCCAGTGCCCCGTCCTGCTGCTGCCACCCCTCCTGCTAAACTCTGCCTTCCTCTCTCTGCAGAAACCCCTTTGCCAACGTCCAGCTGAAGCCCACGGTGACCAACGACCGCTCGGCCCCGTTCATCAGCTGATCCGGGAGCGCTGGCGCCCGCCGTGGCACCCGCTGCCTCCTCCTCCTCCTCCTCCTCCTCGCCGCTGCATCTCCGCCTGCCCAGGACTTCATGTTTAGGCGGAGTTTATTTAATCCTGCTGCTTCGAAAGCCAAAGGCTAAAGCTAGTGCCCTAGTTCTCTCTTCTCTAGACCCAGCTCAGTCCCCTCGAGGGTTCAGCCGCTGTGGCAAAGCCCGTCCTGTGCCCACGCTGAAGCAGCAGGATGGCAGCATGGCCCGTAGCCAGGTGGGCTTCTAGGCTTAGGAGCAGCTCGCCAGGGCTGGGAGAACAGCCTCAGCTGGAAAACAGCTCCCGAGGGGCGATGGCAGAGGGGACACACTCCCCCCTACCCACCCAGAGGGATTCCTGGGACAGGCAGGGGTAGCCGGGACCCCCATGCCAGCCAAGGTGGCATCTCCCAAACCACTCTCCCCATGCTCTGCTCACCCCCCCCAGGCTGGGAGGTGGTGGGATGCCAGTGGCAGGGGGACGGGGCTGGCTCCACTCCTGCAGCACCCAGGCTGTCTAGAATAGGGTGTTACGGTACTGCTGTAAAATATAAGCTAGAAAATAACCACTTGTGGAGGCGAGGGCTCAGTCTAAGCGTGCCTTGGGGTGCCTGGCGGTGGAAGGGGCACCCTGCCCCCCAGAACCAGGCTCTGCCATCCAGACCTCTTGCTTGGCTCTTTGCTCTTCCTCTATTACTAGGGCTGCATGAGAGAGAGAGAGAGAAAGAGATAGGTAGAGATCAATACACAGCTCTATATAGGCTTGCTAAGCTCATTGCTGGGTGTGCCAGCACAGGGGTCACATCCCTGCTCCAGAACACAGGGAGGAGGATTTTCCAGGCAGGAGCTGAGTCTCCCATGGGGAGCGGGTGTGTTCCAGGCAGTGCCCTCCGAGGGGTTTTTGCCTTTTCCGTTGTATTTATCATTTTGCACTTTCTAATCCCTAGTGCACCGCGGTCGGGGGGCGCTGGGCTGAGCCCCTGGGGGGTTCCATGACTCTTTCCCAGTCACAAATCGATGGCTCGGTGCTGCTGTGGCCTCTCCGATGGTTTCTGCAGCTCTGCTGAAGGAAAAGAGGCTTCTCCTGTGGCCACCCAGGCTCTGGTTGATGGGCTGCTTCCTCCTGGGGCTGGAGCTGATGGATGAGGGGTCAGAAGATGGATGTGGGGTCAGATGGGACAGGGGTGAGGGGAAGGGCTCCACTGGGGCGCAGGGAGAGGTCTGAGGGGCTCACAGCCCAAGGTGGGGGCAAGCCTGAGGTCCCCCTCGGCCACCGGACCAGCGTTGTCCTCTTCCAGCCCCGTGCTGGGGGGGTCCTGCCTGCTGGGCCCCCCTGGGCAGCCCCCCCCTGGGGCTCCAGCCAACCCCTGGGGCTTTGCTGCACCTCCTGGCTTGGTGGTACCTGCAAGATGTAACCTGAAATAATTTTTTATGAGAAAAAAAGTAATTTATGAGCAATAAAATCCCCACACACACCCTTCTCACTGCCACTGTTTTCCTTGGCTGGGGGCACCAGGCTGGCCCCAGAGCATCACCCGTGTCCATCCAGAGCATCACCCACGTCCATCCTGGGCTGCCCCTGGTGCCATCCCAGCTGATGCCCGGTGTCGGGCAGGGGTTGGCAGCTGCCCCTGTGCCAGGCAATGATCTGGGCAGGAAACGGCTTTAAGATATTTTAAAAACTTTATTGTTGGCCCGATGATATTTGACACACATGCTGGGAGCTGTATGGAAATCAGCACTGATTAAAAAATACAGCAGTTATGACCCGTATTGATAAAATAGACAATGTAATAATAGCCTTTCTATTAAAAAAAAAAAACAACAAACATCCCTCTGCAAGCCCCAGCTCTGGCCTCATGCTGCCCTCCAGAGGCAGGGACCTGCGGTGCCATAGACCAAACCCAGGGGGTGGGCAACAAGGGTGGGGGGCCAGGACCTGCACCCCAACACCCTGGGTGCGAGAAGGGAGCAGCAGGGTCCTGGGGAGGGGCTCAAGCAAACCCCCCCTGCAATGCAGATGGGGTGGGGGGCACTGGGCAGGGGTGGGTGCTGCAGGAAGAGCACCCTGAGCAGCACCCATGGGTGCTGTGCCACTGGGCAGCACAGGGGGGGTGGCCCCCCCAAGGTGCAAAGCATAAGCAAAGAGGTTGGGGTGGGGGGTACAGGGCAGGTTGGAGCTTAAATAAAACACTTAAATAAAGCAATAATCGCCACCAACCCAAGTGGGTGCTTGGGAAAAGGGGGGTACAGGGCAGGCACAGCCGCCCGGGGGGTGGGGGTGAAGCTGGGGGTGCCCCCAGGAGCTTGGCTGTCCTCTGGAAGGGGGGGATCACAGCCCTTAACCCCCTCCAACAGCCTCCGGAACGGCTGCGGCCACAGCTCCAGGCTGGGCTGGCCGTGGTGGGTGGGAGAAGGGTGGGCGAGGCTGGTGCCACCCATGCCCAGCACCAGGCTGGGGCTTGGGCAGCACCGCGGTGCCAGGGCTGTGCCAGGGCTGTGCCAGGGCTGTGCCGGGCACGGGCTCGTCCCGCGGCACCATGTCCCGGCGTGGAGCAGAACCAGCCCCATGCCATGGGAGGGCATGTGCCCGGGTGCAGGAGCCCGTGTGCCCTCACCCCATGGGCATGGGGTGGTGGGAGCAGCAGGGGACATGGTGAGGGGGGCGAGGGGTGCCCGGGAGGGGGGCATTTCTCACCTCAGGGTTTGGTCTATAGACCCCAAAGGAACCAGCCCTGATTTCAAGGTTTCGCTCAGCTCCGCTCACTCCCATTTCCTTCTGGAAGCTGGAATTGCACAATTATCCTAAGCCTCAAATGAATTAAAATTTTTAAAAAAAGTAACAAACAAACAAAGAAAGAACCTCGAGCACCCCCTCCCCCCACCCCCCGACTCGTGACGTCTCTTTGGCAGCAATAACTTAAAATCACGTCAATGTGGGGTCAGTCGACAGCAAGTTTTGTTTTTTTCAGGGTGGGTTTGTTGGTTTGGTTTTGTTGGGGTTTTTTTTTATCCTTTTCTTTAAATACAAAAATAATTGGGTTGGTGGGTCCCAAGGGACACCCCCCCCCGTGCTGCTCCCCATCACAGCAGGGCAGGGGGTCCTGGGGTACCTCACCAGCTGGGACTGCTCCCCAAAAAGCAAGGGAGGGAGGAGTTCTCTGGTGCCCAGAGCCCCCCCAAGTCGTGCCCACCCTGGCATGGGGAGTGGTTGTGCTCAGGGTGGCATCAAGAAGCGGCAGCAGCTGATGGCACCNTATATATATATATAATGTCTATATATATATATGTGTCTATTTATACACGCACACACGCAGCCACCCGCACGCTCGGCCGTCACCCACCGCCTGGCCCCGGCCGTGCCAGCCCCTGCTCCTGCTCCCAGCAGCAAACGAGCTCCTGCTGATTAAAATCTGCCTAAAAAAATCCAGAGTGTGGTCTGGGAGCCCCCGGCCGGACCCCACCCCCGGCCTCGCCATCCCCTGCCGGTACCGGTGCCAGGGCGATGCCCGGTTGCCGTGCCAGCTGGCTCACTCCCGGTCACCGTCTTCGCTGCTGCCTGCAAGGAGCAGAGAGGTGGCATCAGAGGGTCCCGGGGGACACCCGGTCCTTTGGAGGGGTGGCACAGGTTGTCCTGTGCACCCCCAGCTCCCACCGCAGCTGGCACCAGGGGATGGCAGCTCTCTGGACCCGCTGGGATTGGTCGCAGGACTCACCTCCTATGGAGTCCATGTCAGAGTCGGAGACGTGGGTGATGGAGAACCGGGACACCGGGGCGGGCGAGACCGTGAACCGGGAGAACTGGATGGGCAGCACCTGCTTCTGAGCTGGCACCAGCGTGGGCAGAGCTGGCAGCGTGGGCACGGCCGGGTCGGGCTCTGCCGGCGTCCCCGTCAGCGATGCCACCAAGGACGGCTTCACGGGCATCAGCGGGAAGTCATCGTCCCACTCGAAGCCACCACCTGTGACATGGATCGAGGGCGCTGAGCTCACCACAGGGGGGTCCCCCCAGCCCAGCGCCGCTGCCCCCCCAGAGCCCCCCAGCCCCTTACTCTCTTCTGAGGCGTTGCCATCCGAGGAGTCGTCCGAGGCGCTGAGCCTGTCTGCCGGGCTGGGGGGGCTGCTGGCGGCGGGGGGCTGCCCCGAAGGCTGGGGGGGCTGCCCCGAAGGCTGGGGGGGCTCTGGGAAGCTCTGCTCAGCCAGCTCCCGCGTGGGGCTTTCCTGTGTGAGGGGAGACAGGCGGGAAGGGACCCTCGCTGGGGGCACGCCTGGGGACGGCTCCCAAGGAGGATGACACCCAAAGAGGTGCCCATCACCCAGTTGTGCCCACCCCACAACCACCCACCTGGTCGAAGAGGTAGATGGTAACATCATCGTAGAAGGAGACGGCCTTCTTCTTGCGCTCCAGGTCCTCGCAGAAGGAGTCGGAGAGCAGGCTGGGCATCTTGAGGAGGCTGCGCAGGTTCCTGCCGCTCTGGCTCTCGGCCACCACGATGGGCACGGCCGCCGGCTCCTCCTCGCTCTCCTCGCTCTGCTCCTGGATGTTGTAGCAGCGTAGCTCCTCGTCCGACTCGTCACTGTCCTCCGTGTCCTCCTCCTCCTCCTCCAGCTCCTCACGGCGCTCGGGGACAACCGGCCGTGGCTCCCGGGTGGG
>VYZX01004992.1:67774-86362 GCA_013401335.1 Brachypteracias leptosomus | reverse complement strand
AGCTCCATCCCTGCATCCCAGCTGGACCCCCCCTGCACCCTAAATCTCTGCACCTGCAGCCCTGCAGTCCCCAGACCCAGCCGGGATGGGGGGAGCAAAGCCCCCCCAGCAGCACCTTGGGGTCCCTGGGGGGCTGTCCCACTGCAGGGCCACACAGCTCGGTCTCATGTGCTCGACACCACAGCCCTGGCACATGGAGCTGCACCTTCCCAACGTGGGATGCTCTAAAAACCGAATGGTCCCAATCCCCAGCAGGGAACAGCTCGTGGCTTTGCCCCTGGCAGCTTCCGACCAGCACTCAGCAACACTGTGGGTGCAGAGGTCACCAAGCCCCAAATCTTGACCCCAAAGGGCAACCAGGACTCAGGTGAGACTTTCTTTTGGGGTCATGGTGGGACAATCACGTCCCATCCTGTCCCATCCCATCCCATCCCGTCCCATCCCTGTGAGCCCCCATCCAGGACCCACCACCATAGGACACCATCCCACCCCATGCAGGGCTCAGCTCTTTGCACGGGGCTCACACCTCCCCAGAGTCAGTTTTAATATTTAAAGCCAATTTTTTGCGTACACGATTAATTTTTCACAAGACTCGGAGCTCGCAGAGAGCACCACGCGGCACATGGCACGTTGCTGCAAATAGACACGGGGCTGGAAAAATTACAGGCTGCTGGGAGAATAAACACACTCCCGACAGCCGAGCCAGCTCCCTGCTCCCCAGCACCCCTGGATCCCTGCTCCAGAGCAGCTCCGACCCCCAGGGCCCTCTGCGAAGGGTAGTAGGGGACCACTGACCACCCCCAGTGCCCCCCAGGCCTCGTGTGGCTGAGCTGGCATCGGATGAGTTATGGTGAGGCCGGGTGCAGGAGGGGTGGGCAGCTGTGCAGAGCCCTCCGTGGTGCCCACCAACCCATCCCGCAGCTTGTGCCGGGCATCCAACCATCCCGGGCACCCTCAGCACCTCCAGCACACACAGTGGGTCCCGATGGTGGGTAGGAGGAGGATGAGCTTGAGGCCTTCCCACTGCTGGGCAGGGGCAGTGGTGGGCTCGGCGAGGGGGTGAAATCCCCCCGTTGTCATGTTCAGGGGTGGCAGTCCCAGTGCCCACCATCCCTTCCCTCCTGGCATAGCCCCTGTCTGCAGTAGGATGGATGGGATGGGATGAGGATCAGGGTGGAATGGAGATTAGGATGGGATGGGGAAGAAGCTAAGGACAGGGTGGAATGGAGCTGGGGATGCATCCTGTCCCATACAGGGATGGGATAAGGCCAGGGATGGAGACAAGGATGAGGGTGAGGGATGAGGGTCCCCCTCTCCCGCTAGCTCCTTCAGTTTGCTGTGAAAGAGATGCCAAAGAAGAATTGAGGCCAAAAACCCCAGCAAGGATCCCCCCCAGGCACCACTTGGGGTGCAGCCCTGAGCTGGGTGGGGACAATCCCATCCTGGTACCCGCCCCAGTGCCATCCCCTCCTCGTCCGGGCACTGCCAGCGTGCCTCGAGCAGCTCGCCCCAATTAGCCGGGGAGATTACCCCGCACGGCTCCTGCCAACCCGCTCCGGCTTTCCCGGCTGCTTTGTCTGGGGCCGAGGCTTAATCCCCCCCAGGGCAGACACCAGATTGAGCCTCGGCGGCTGCCAAAAGCCCCATGTGCTCCTGACCTCCTGCCCCGGGGCTCCGCTCATCCCCCTAATCCCGGCCAGGGCAGCTCCTTAATTGGGGGGCTTTGATGGAGCGATGGTCGAACCGTCACCACCATCACTGCTGGTAACTGCCCGTTGTGCCACCGGCCACAGGGATGGGGCTTGTGCCACGTGTCCGATGGGCGTGGGCAACCCCTGGGGTGCCAGGGAAGTGGGGGGGATCGGGCACGGGCACGGCGGCAGGGCACAGGCAGCCATCCAGGGAAAATCTGCATCCCTCGTTATGCAACGCGGCTGATTTATTCATGCCTGAGCCGGGCACTGGCCTAGAAATTAGCCTTGGTGATGCCAGGGAGGGGCAGGGCTGGGGAGAACTGAACCCCAGGGGAGGGCTGAGCCCCACGGGAGGCTGCGGGAGCAGGGCCGGGCACGTTGGGCAGCAGGGGTGATGCCAGACGGGGCACTGGGCACTGCCACCCTGCACACAGGCAGAAGCCCCCCCAGGACAGGCCTGGAGGGGGCTGATCCCCTCTTCTCCTCTCACAGCAAATTCTGTGTGTTTAATCTGTTTAACCACAGCAGCACCCAGCAGGGATGGGAGCAGGAGGCGCTGGCAAAGGGCAGAGGCTGTGACGGGGCAGAGGAGGAAGCGACGCTCAGGAAATGGTCATTAAAAAAGCAAAATCAAGGAAAACAAGCTCAATGCCCAGCCCTTCCTGGGAAATGGGGCTGTGTGCTCAGCCCCAGCCCTGCTGCTTGTTCAGGGGGGGTGAGAGGGGCAGCTCTGCCCCAGCCAGCTCCTCTGCCCATCCCTCCTTGGCTGGCAGCAATGAGCCTTCAGTCCTGGCCCTCAAAATCACAGAATCACAGCCTGGTTTGGGTGGGAAGGGACCTTTCAAGCTCATCTCATCCAACCCCCTGCACTGAGCAGGGAAATCTGCAACTAGAGCCCTGGCCAACCTGACCTGCAATGGTTCCAGGGATGGGGCAGCGACCAGTGAAGATGTTGGGGGGGCAGAGGCCTTGCCCAGGGACACGTGGAACAGGAGCGGGTGTAGAAACCAGCACAGATTTATTGTTAAAACACAACCACTGAAGATCTGAAGGTTGCCAAGTGTCCTGGCAGGGATCAGCACCACAGCACCAGGACCAGGCTGTGAAAAATATGGGTGGAGGGAGGGGAGGGAGTGCCTGACCCCAGCCCCACACCCAGGGGTGGCCCGAGCCCCCCCAGCCCTGCAGGGCAGGGTTCTGGTGGTCATTTGGTGCCCAGCAGCTGCTTTCTCTGTTGCTCCAGGAGGGCTTCCAGGTGCTCAGCTCTCTGCACGGCCGCCTGCAACAGAGCCCAGGGGAGGGGAGTTTGCTGTGCCCTGGGCACAGCCTCAGCCCCAGGGGCAGGGGGGCTGGGACCAGCTGAACCCCCCCCACTCACTTCATACTGCTTCCGAAGGCTGCTCACACTCTCCTCCTTCCTCACCACCGCTGTCTTCACCCTGAGCAGATGGACACGAGGCTGAGGAGCCTTCCCTCAGCTGCTCCTCACCACACTCCTGCTCTAGACCCTTCCCCAGCTCTATTGCCCTTCTCTGGACATGCTCCAGTTTCTTCCCATTTCTCAAGCCCATGGTTGCAGCCCCACAGCTGCAGACTCTGCACTTCAGCCCCTGCCAGGCTGCACGTGAAAGGGGATCCTCAATATCTCACACTCAGGGTATGATCCTGGCTCTGAGCGAGTGGGAATCACTCAGCAGGATCCAGGAAAGCCAGCGAGCTCCATGGAACAGCCTCTCCTTACACTCTGCCCCACGCAGACACTTCCCCTTCCCATTCTCCTTTCACTTGCACAACGCCTCCCCCGCAGACTCGAGGGGAGCCGAAGCCTTGAGTCGATGCCTGGTGCTGAGCCCAGCCCCCAGCACCATCTCCTCACTGAGCACAGGATGGGGCTGAGCCCCTCAGCACAGCCCCAGAGCCCTGCCTGTGAGCACAGCCCCTGCTCCCTGGGGTCCCAGCATCTTTTGGGGATGTCTCAGCTGCCCTCGACCTCACTCACCTCCTGTGAACCTCCTCCAGCTCTTGGTTCTTCTCCTGCACCACCCTGTCCAGCTCCAGGCGCTGCCGGGCTCTCAGCTCCACCATCTCTGCCTTCAGCCTCTTGTTCTCCTCCTCTGTCCCCACCAGCCTGTCGGTGAATTCCTGCCGGATCACTTCCCCCAGGCTGCTCCTCTCCTGGGCCAGCTGGTCCCTCACCTGCAGCAGGACACAGAGGTGACACCAAGGCACTGACAGGGGCAGGGAGAGGAGCTGGAGCTCCACGATCTGCTCCTCACCAACCTTCTGGACCTCCTCCACCTCCTGTGCCTTGTGCTTCAGCAGGCCCTGCAGCCGAATGTTCTCCCCCTCCAGCTCTGCCAGATGCCCCTTCAGCTCGTTGCAACGTTCCTGCAGCTTCCTCTCAGACCTCTCCAGCTCCTGCAGCTCCACCTCGTACTTGTCTCGGATCCTCTTAATCCTAACAGGACAAAAGGACAGGCAGCCCAGCTCAGCCCAGCACTGCAGGGACCATCCCCTGACACCTTCATGCTGCAGGAGGGACCATGACACAGCAGCAAGAGGGGATCTGCTCAGATCCAGGGCTGATTCCTCAGTGAGAGGTGAATTCACCCCAATCAGCTGCTCCTTCCAGCATGAATACTGCTCACACCCCCAAGCTGTGGTGTCCCGAGCTTGCTGGAGATGATGCACAGGGGACAGGGGACCAGCCCCCGAGGAGTGGGGACTTGATAGGACAACAGAAAACAGCCTCAAGTTGCACCATGTGGGACATGAGGAACAATTCCTTCATGGAGAGGGTTGTGAAGGGATGGGTCAGAGTTCTCATCCCTGGATGGGGTTCCAAGCTGTGGAGATGTGGTGCTGAGGGCCAGGGGTTAGTGGTGCCCTGGCAGGTTGGACTCCATGAGCTGAAAGGTCTTTTCCAACCAAAACAATTCCATGATTCTATGACTCTCAGGCTCCCTCCTCCCTCCCTCATGTACCTGTTCTCTGCTGCCCTCTCACACTCCTCCTTGGCCGAGGACATGTCGGTCTCCAGGCGCTCGATCACCAGCTCAATCTCCTTGTCCCTCTCCTTCCTCAGCTCCTCCCGCAGCTCCCGTTCCCGGGAGAGCAGCCAGGCCTCCTGGGGACACACAGCAAACGTGGCCTCCATCCCTCTCCGGGGTGGCCCCTCTGGAGAAGGGCAGCCCCTGCTCTCACCTCCTTCTTCATGTAGCTCGCCTCCCAGGCCTGCTTCTCCATCTCCAGCTGCTCCTTCAGCACCTTCATTTCTGCCTGTGAAGAGACAAGACAACAACCAATGGACCCCAGGGCCTGGAGGTGAGGAGAAAACCTGGAGGTGAGGACAAAACCTGACCTGATGCCTCCTCTCCTGCTCCTCCTTCTCCTTGGTGTACTCCTCCTTCAGGGCCCTGGTCACAGCCGAGCTGCTGGTCTCCAGCTGCCGCCGCAGCTCCTCCACCTCCGCTCTCTGCCTGCCCCCCACACACAGCACAGCCCCCCAGGTGGGTGCCAGCCCAGCCCCGCTGCCCCCCAGCTCGGGATGTGCTCCCCTTGTCCCACCCGGAGCACCCCCAGGAGCAGCCCCCTCACCTGGCTGCCTGCTGGCTCAGCCTCTCCTTCTCCTCGGCCACCTCGGCGTAGAGCCGGCGCCGCTGCTGCTGCAGAGCCTGCTCCTCCTGCTCCAGCTGCTGCTCACACCTGGGGACAGGGACACCTCAGGGGATGTGGTTTCAGGGGTTTGCCCCCCTCTTCACCCTGACCCACCCCTTATAAGGTCAGGGCTGATGCTGGAGGATGTCCCTAGTTCACTGGCATCTCCCACCCCAGGCTGCTGGGGATGAAGGGGCTGCTCCCCATGGGTGTTGGAAAATCATGGAATCGTTTTGGTCGGAAAAAGACCTTTAAGATCCTCTTGTTCAGCCATTAATCCAGCACTGCCAGGGCACCACTAACCCCTGAGCCTCCCCTGAGCCCCCTTTTCTCCAGGCTCAACCCCCCCAGCTCCCTCAGCTGCTCCTCACCACACTCCTGCTCTAGACCCTTCCCCAGCTCCGTTGCCCTTCTCTGGAAACGCTCCAGCCCCTCAAGGTCCTTCTGGGAGTGAGGGGCTGGACACCATCCCCACGCTGTGAGCCCCAGGCCCCCCTCCATGCTCCCCCCACTCTGCCCCACCGCTGCCGGGCCCGCTGGCTCTGCTCCTCCTTCTCCCTCTCCAGCAGCCCCCGCAGCTCCTCGGCCTGGCGCCCGTAGCGCTGGGCAGCCCGTTCGTCCGACTGCAGCAGCTCGGCCTCGTGCAGCATCTTCAGCTTCCTGATGTCCTGCCTGTGCTTGGCAATCAGCTTCTGGATCTCTGGCTCCAGCCCTGGGGCAGTGCAAGGACAGTTAGTGCCCATCCTCGGGGCTGTCTGGACCCCAACACCAGAGCCCTTGGCCAGCTGGGCAGCTGCAAACTCATCAGCTCAGAAGGAAGGGCTGGTAAGGAGGAGAGGGAGCACACACAAGTTTTCTTGCTCTCTCCCAAACCCCAAACATGAGGAGCAGAAGCTGCCCAGGCTGAGCAGCTCCTCCCCGAGCTGCCAGCAGCTTCCAGGGACACAGCCCTTCTCCTGGACCAGCCCAACATGACCCCACCACTGGGGGACCTGCCTGTACCTTTCACAGTGATCTCCTTGATCTTTTTGGTTTTCTCATCAATCCACTTCTCCCGCCTGATCTTCTCGGTTGCACTCATCACCTCCTTCAGCTTCTTAATCTCCTGCTTGGAAGCAAAAGGGAAGGAAAGCTCCAGAGACAGGCAAGGGGAGAGCACCCAGTTATCCTGTGGAGAAGGGAGCTGCAGAGGGTCTGAGCCAGGCACACACAACCCAGACAGCCCTGGCCAGGCACGGCCCCCAGCCCAGGGCCCCTCACCCAGGCTCTGCTCCTCTCCCTGGGGAGGGGGCTGCTGCTGCCCCACAGCCCCTGAGCACGAGGGAAAAGAGCAGAACCCTCAGGGAAGGACTCGCTGGTTGGGCCCTGAGCACCCCTGGAGGGGAGCAGGGACTGGGCTGACCCAGCAGACACAGGGTGAAGCTGCCTCCTTCTCCTGCCTCCCCTCTCCCTGGCGTGGAAGACACTCCAACAGAGGACAGACAGACAGACACACCTCCCAATACTGTGGTGCTGCTGCAGACCAACCTCCTGCAGCATCTCAAAGCCCTGGAGGCTGCACAGCCCTGGCACAGCCACTGCTCCCACCTCCTCCTCTGCCCACAGTTACCTCCTCACCCTCTTCTCCAGCAAACAACCCAGAGGAACACCCAGTCCTGCAGCCACGGAGCATTTCCCAGCACTCCCACTGCTAAAGCTGGTCAAAGTGCTCAACACTGCCCAAAGGAAGGTTCAGCCTGGCCAGAAATGGCTGTTTTGGCACAGGCAGATGATGTCCTGGGGCAGGACATGGCTCCAGAGGACAAGTGGACACCATGGAGCTCGTCACCTGGCCACCCTGATGAGAGGGGAAGAGCAGGGGCTGCCTGTGCAGCCTGGGACTCACTTCTAGGGAAAAAAAGGGCAGGAAAATTGGCAAAGGAAGACAGGGAGGGTCTGAAGTCAGCAGCTGAACATGTGGCCTGAGGAGATGGGGTGAAGGGGCTGATCCTGCTGCTGAGTGAGGGGTTCCCAGCCCAGCCCCGCTGCCTGCAGGAGCCTGGGGAGCCAGAGCAGGTCTGAGAGCAGGAGAAGGAACCAAAAAAGAGCAAAGACCACATTTACCTCACAAAAGGGGCCCAAAGTGCGCCAGACCTGGGGAGAAAGAAAGGAGGGGATGGAGAGAGAAGGGGAATGGCAGAGTCAGGGGGAGAGGGGGGAGACCAAACAGCCTCGTGTCCAGAGAGCAACGGGCAGGGGGGACAGGGAGGCAGAGACCCCCAGGAGTGAGGGGAGGCACGGCCATGGTGGGATGCTCCAGGGACCCAGCAGCACCATCAGCCCCCAGAGCTCAGGGACAAGGAGCAGGAGAGGATGGAAACCCATCCCCAGAGCAGAACCAGCCCCAGCCCTCTATGGCAGGGAGGGAAGGCAGAAAATCAGAATCAGAACCATTTAGATTGGAAGGAACCTGTAAAATCATGGAGTCCACCCATTCCCCATCCCTGCCAGGGCACCACTAACCCCTGTCCCTCAGCACCACATCTCCAGCCTTGGAAACCCCTCCAGGGATGGGGACTCCACCCCTGCCCTGCCCAGCCTGGCACAGCCCTTCACAGCCCTGACCACCAACAAATTGTTCCTCAGCTTTATTGTCCTTCTCTGGACCCTTCTCAGTGCCCAGTCCAGGGGGACAATCCCTGCCCTGTCCTACTGGCCACCCCAGTGCTGGTACCAGCCAGGATGCTGGTGGCTCCTTGGCCACCTGAGCACACTCTGGCTCATCTTCAGCCAGCTGCCAACCAACACCCCCAGGTCCTTTTCTCCACTTCCCTGCTGCCAGGCCTGGCACAGGCTGAGCCAAGGCAGCTCCATCTGTGGCAGGAGCTCCTGCCAGCCTGTTCCCATGAGCCTCGCTGGAGAAACAGCCCCTGGAGTGTTTGGTTGCTGGTCAGGGCAACAGCCCAGCAAAACCCAGAGGTTGTCACGTTGCTTCTGCACCCCATGTTCTTTGTAATCTTCTCCCCGTTCAGCTCCCAGAGCATCACAGGGGGCTGGAGCTCACCCAGCTCAGGTACAAATCCCTTGGTGGCATCGGTTTGTGCCAGCACCTGCCAACCCTGTGGTGACACAGACCTTCTGAGCATGGAGAAGGGTTCCCCAGAACCTCCTGACCCCTCTGAGGTGAGACTGACCACACTGCTCTGGGCAGAGGCCCCATCTCACCAAAACCAACCAGCTCTGCCCACGGCCCATCTCCTCTCCCTGCTCCCATCCCCACCTCCTCACCAGCTCGTGCTGCTCCTGCATCTGTGTGATCTTCTTGCCATACTTCAGGTCCACTTGTTTCAGCTCGGCCACCACAGCCTCACACTTCTCACTCAGCACCTTCTTGTCATCAATGAGCTGGGCAGGATGAAGAAGAGGGATGAGGGGGCCAGGTAGGGTAGAGCCACCTCAGCTCCTGGCTTCAGAAGCATCAGTGAGTGTTGGGTTGAGGGATTACCTGGTCGATGAAGGCCAGATGCCTCTGGATGGCTGCCTCATACTGCTCCCTCTGCAGCCTCAGCTGGTGCCCAAGGTCCTTCTCGGTCTGTTTGACGTGCTGGGCAGTCAGTTCCCTCTGCTGAGCCTTTTGGAACAGAGGGAGAAGTTACACCAGCCCCAGCATGTGACAGGAGAGAACTACTGAACCTGGAACCACTGCTGGGCCAGAGCAAGGAGGAACAGGGACTCATCTGCCCTGCTGTCAGCAAGGCAGGACAACAGAAACAGCCTCAGGTTGCTCCAGGGGAGGTTGAGGTTGGAGCTGAGGAACAATTTCTTGCTGGGCAGGGTTGGGAAGGGCTGTGACAGGCTGGGCAGGGCAGTGGTGGAGTCCCCATCCCTGGAGGGGTTTTCAAGGCTGGAGATGTGGTGCTGAGGGCCAGGGGTTAGTGGTGTTTAAAGGTCTCTTCCAACCCAACTGATTCTATGATTCAATGATTCTCAGAACACCCAAACCACATGGGACAGAGGAGAAGAGAGCTCAGCCCAGGCCCTGACCGAGCGTTCCTGGACTAGTCAAGCACCTCCAGGGTTTGAGGAAGGTTTTCCAACCAGGGGTCAGCAGGGAGAAACCTGAGCAAAGCCCACACCAGCCTGGGAAGGACCTGGCAGGTCTCTGTGGGACCGTGACAGGTCCAGGAGCCTCCCACCCTCAGGGTACTGGGGAGCCCAATTGACAGAGCCCTGATCTCGTGCTTCAAAGCCACTGCCCCAAGAACCATCTGCTGGGGGCTGTTGGTTCCATGCCCAGGCAGCAGGCAGCTCTGCTCACTGCTCACACACCAGGGCTGTCTGCAGCAGGCTGATGGCTCGTTTCTTCTCCTCCACTTCCAGCTTCAGCCTCATGATGGAGCTGGTGACCTCTGTGGCAACAGCTGATGCCTGCTCCAAGTGAGCCAGCTCCTCTTCTGAGAGGAGACCCTGTCATAGAGCAAAAAAGGCCATTAAAAGGCGGTGGAGACCACATGGAACCAGGACAAGGAGAAAGACCCTTCCCACCAGGGTCTTGTCCCAGCTCTCCAGCAGAGACAAGCTCTGGCTTCACCCCTCACCTCCCGCTGCGTGGCCGAGGCAGCTGATCTGGGCCTCTCCTGCTCAGACTTCTCCATCTCGTCCAGGAAGCTGATGATGCTCTGGAGCTTGGCCTCCGAGAGCAGGGCCCCGTCCTCGGGGACCCCCGGGGAGTGGTTCAGCTTCCCAAACTTCTCCAGGTTATCTGCAGTCAGGGAATTGGAGCTGGGCTCCTGCTGGGCAGACACGGCTGGGAATGAGCACCCAGGGGAAGAGGTGCTGGCTCCTCTGCACCACTGCACCCCAGTCCTCCCACTGCACCCCAGTAACCAGCCCAGTAACCCCACTCCTGCCACAGCCCTCGCATGGTTTTGATGTTTTTTGAGGACACCCAAGCCCTGGCTGCACCAAACTCCTCCCCTGCCTTCAGACTCTTCCCTGAGAGGGTTGTGAAGGGCTGTCCAGTGGTGGAGTCCCCATCCCTGGAAGGGTTTCCAAGGGGTGGAGATGTGGTGCTGAGGGCCAGGGGTTAGTGGTGCCCTGGCAGGGATGAGGAGTGGTTGGACTCCATGAGCTTAAAGGTCTCTTCCAACCCAAACAATTCTAGGACTCCACTGTCCCACTGCTGTGACCAGCCTCTCCCCCTGCTTACCCCATCCACCCAGGCATATCTCTCCTTCTTCAGGAGCTTTGGTGGGGGCAGCAGCTCTGGCTCTTCCTCCAACAGCCTGAGGGTGTCCAGCAGCTCGTTGAGCGTGGCCTTGGACTGAGCCCTGCTGGCAGCAGTCACCACTGTCTCCAGGTCCTCCCCACCCGTCTCTCTGGAGCTCACATCCTAGGGGAGAGCACAAGGCATTTAACCAGATCTCTCCAGAAGCCAGCAAAGGCTCCAAAGCCACCCCAGCAGAGCAGCTGGTGCCAGGAACCCCCCCAAGGCAAAGCCAGACCCACCTGCAGCTTGTCCTCCACCCCGGGGTCCCGTGAGGGCTCAGAGCCAAGGTCTGCAAGGCCACGTTCTTCTGGTTCAGCAGCTACCGGGTGGAAATTGGGCTCTGCAGGAACCAGACCCTTCTCAGGCACTCACCACAACCAGCCCCTTGGAAACAGCCCCCCAGGGCCAGAACTGCTCCTCCAGCCTCCTCCTTCCCCGTGTCACACCCTGAGGACCCTCAGGAGGGACTCACCAGCGTTGTTGGCTTTGGTGGTGCTGGCTGGGCTGGTGTTCCGAGCAGAGCCAGGCTTGGCAGGCTTCTTCTTAGCTACCCTCCTGCTCTCCTTCACCAGCACCAGCTCCTCTTCTGCCAAACGTTTTGTTTCCAGAGCCTTTTGGGCCCTTTTCTGTTGCAGCTCCTGCAGGGACAGAGCAGCCATCAGGGTCCTGCCCAGCACAGGGTGTGCTCAGACCCATGGGAGGGCCTGGGAGCCACCAACAGCCCCCACACTGAAGGGTTAATAAAAATCAGAGAATTGGAGAATCACAGCCTGGTTTGGGTGGGAAGGGACCATTAAAGGTCACCCAGTCCAACCCCTGCACTGAGCAGGGACATCTGCAACTCTCTCAGGTTGCTCAGAGCCCAACCTCCCCTGCAATGGTTCCAGGGATGGGGCAGTGACACCTCTCTGGGCAACCTGGGACAGGCTCTCACCACTCTCAGCACCAACAATTTCTCCTTCTCTCTAGTCTAAATCTCCCTCTTCTGGTTTAAACCCACCCTGCTTTGTCCTGTCCCAACAGGCCCTGCTCAAAACTCTGTCCCCATCTTTCTGACAGGCCCCTTGAAGTCCTGAAAGGCCCCAAGAAGGTCTCCAGGAGCCTTTTCTCCAGGCTGAACAAGCCCAGCTCTCCCAGCAGAGAGGTTCCAGCCCTCCCATCATTGCTGTGGCCTCCTCTGGCCCCCCTCCACCAGCTCCATGTCTCTGCTGTGCTGAGAACAAGGACAACTCCAGAGACTGGGAGAGCAGAGGAACCACAGCTCTGCTCTGAGCAGAGGGGGGGTGTCCAGGGTCTCCCCAGCTCCCCATGTGAACAGGGGCTGCTCACACGCCCCTGAGCTGTGTCCTTTGCTGCTCCATAAGGAGCCTCCAAACCCCGAGGGGCTGAGCTGAGATTTGGGAAGTCACTTAAGGCCCAAGCACATGTTTCCAAGGCCGTTGCAGCATTTTGTTGTCCTCCAGCTGCTTCTCCTCCAACCCCCCTGATGAAACACGATTCCATTTAGGGCAAAGAGAAATTGAGGGTTTAAAAAACTCTCCAGCTGCTCTGCAAGCCAAGGAGCAGCTCCCCCCAGGCTGAGCCAGCCCCTCACCCATGCCCCAGGAGCTGCAAGAGCAGGGTGCAGATGGTGACAGGCACATTGTGGTGCCAAGGGACACTCCTGGGGACAGTCCCCAGAGTGCTCTTGTCCTCGGCCACTCCGAGGAGCTGCAGTTACAGCCTCCCTGTTTCAACGTGGTCACCCTTTCCCCAAAACGAGCCTGAATTCAGAGCTCTTTGCCAGCTGTGGAGGAGCTGCCAAGGGCTGGCAGGAGCCCAACGGGAACGGCTCCGTGGCACCTCGGGCTCCGTGGGGAGCGTTTGGTTGCCAGGGCTGGCTCCAGCTCTGCTCCAGGCAAGGCCCCAGGGATGCAGAGCAGGGGCCCTCTCCTCTCACTGCTCCACAAGAACATGCCAACAGCCTGGCCTCACCCAGGCCACAAAGCCCTCACCTTCACAGGATGGGTTGGGTTGGAAGGGACCTCAAAGATCATCTAGTTCCACCCCCCAGTCGTGTCAGGGACACCTCCCACTACACCAGGTTGCTCCATCCAACCTGGCCTTGAACATCTCCAGTGCTGGGGCACCCACAACCCCCCTGGGTGACCTGTGCCAGGGTGTCCCCACACCCTGTCCCCACCTGGATGGCAGCACGTCGGACCAGCCGTGCCTTCTCCTCCCGGATCCTGCGCCGCTCCTCGTCCTTCCTCTCACGTAAATCCAGGATGTTCCCTTCCTCCATCTGCTGCTGCCTTTCCTTCCAGACAGGAGGGTCACAAGTGTCACCAACAGCTCTCCAGCACCCACCACCCACAGCAGAGCAGCAGGGAAGGGCACAACACACCTGAGCTCACCCCATCTCCAGACTTTCCACCCCCCCTGTAAAGAGCCCTCAGAAAAGCTCCACTTGAGAGCAGCCTATTTTCTTTAGATACTAAAGGCACTTATTAGTCATCTGGGTTTGAAGCCATCAAGGAGACAAGGCTCAAAAATAGACCCTCACGTGCAGGAGCTACAGCACTTTTGGTTATTGGGATAAATAATTAAACACAAAGAAACACAAATAGCTGCGGATGACGCGTCGCCCTCTAATGAGCCACCTCGTTAGTGTTTCGCTGTGACGAGGCCAGACAGGGTGTCCCTCCTCCAGCCATGAGTGTGGCCAGGACAAGAAGAGCTCAGCAGGATTTGTGCTGCTACAGCCGAGCATCTCCTTGATCACTCCCCCCAAAATCAAACCCAGCCTTTCCCCCTGCACTGCTCTGCAGGTTCCCCGGACCATGAGGGGCTCCAGACACAAAGCCAAAGCCCCCCCTGTTCTCCAACAGCTCAGGGCATGGTTGGAGGGACTCCAAACCTCCCCACCAGCAGGTGAGCAGGAGATGGATGTTGGAAGGGTCTGTGCAGAAGGACTCACCTCCCTTTTGGAAGCCAAGAGGCGCCCCAGAGCCGCCGCTGCCGCCCGGTGCCGCTGCGAGTGCCGCCGGTACCAGCGCTGGATGGTCACGGCAGCCAAGTTCACCTGCTGGATGAACCTGGGGGAGAGGGGGGGTCAGCACAGCCCCCCTGGGGCCTCCTGGGGTGCACCCCCCTCATCTGCTCACCCACAGCACCAGGACATGGCTTTTGGGGTGGGAGGAACTCATGCCTTTGATGAGAACTCAAAAGCACGAAGCCAAGAGGCAGGGAGGGTAAATCACCCACTGTGGGTGCACTAAGAGGGGATCTCCCCAAACCTGGACAAGAACAAACCAGGAGCAGCTTCTCTGGAGCTTGATGCTCTGCTCAGCGCTGTCCTCCTGCCCCCCACCAGCCCTCCTCACCTCTCAGCCTCCTCCTCAGTCACCTCCTTCCTCCTGGGCAGGCTGCTGCTGCTGTTGTTGTTGCGGGTCATGATGTTGTTGCTGGAGAAATTCTTCTGAGACTTCACAAAGCTGCTGCTCTCACCATCCTCGTTTGAGGTGGCTTTGACAACGTTGCTGAGGAAGAAGATGAAGCTGTTTGGCACCATCCCGACCCCGTCCTGCCCCACCTCAGTGGTGCACAGCCTCTGAGCCAGGACCTCACCACTTACTTGAGGGAGCTGGGAGCCTGGTTGGAGCTTTTGGGTGCAGGAACCTTCTCGGTGGTGGAGTAGTTGTTGTGCACCATGGTGGTGACACTGTTGCCCATCGCACCCTTGTTGCTCCTGTTGTGGTCAGAAGATGAGGAGTTAGGACCTGCTGGATCCACAGGGGACAACACACACCCATGATGGACACTCCCTGTCTTGCCACCCTCAGCCCAACCATGACTGGCTGGAGCATCTCACAGAGTAGCTTCTCCCACACATCCACCAAGCTCTTGCACAGCTTCCAGACCATAGAATTTGGAAGGAACCTTTAAAGCTCATCTCCTCCAACACCCCTGCACTGAGCTGGGACATCTGCAACTATCTCAGGTTGCTCCAACCTCCCCTGCAATGGTTCCAGGGATGGGGCAGCCACCACCTCTCTGGGCAACCTGGGACAGGCTCTCACCACCCTCAGGGTCAAAAATTTCTTCCTTCTCTCTGATTTAAATCTCCCTCTTTTAGTTTAAACCCATCATCCCTTGTCCTGTCCCAACAGGCCCTGCTAAAAAGTCTGTCCCCATCTTCTGACAGGTTTTTTTAACCCTTTAAGCACTGGAAGACAGACACACCTTGGCCACCAGCCTGGCCATCACTCTGCCCTGCTCTTGGCCCTGGCAGAGGCAGGACACCAGCACCCCCTCCTCTGCCCACCTTTCCCAGTGTAGGTCCCCCCAGCCCAGCCCTGGTTCAGTCTCTCCCACCTGTTGTTGGCAGTGAAGTTGGCTGCCAGGAGCACAGCAGCTTCTTTCCTCCTCATCCCCACCGGTGCCTCGGGGCCGCTGGGGCCAGGGATGGCCCTGGGCTGATCATCCTGCCACAGAACCAGCAGGTACAGACACAGGCAAGCACCAAACCCCTTCCTCCACCACCCTCCTCCTCCTCCACCAGCCAGTTTCTCTCTGTTCCTCAGCACAGCAGCCTCAAGGCTTTGCCTGAGCCTCGCCCACCTCCACCAGAAGCATGGAGGTGATGGCCAAAAGACCACCACCAGAGGAGCAGCCAAGCATTGCTGCCCACCCAAACCATGCCAGAGTTGTCCAGGCTGGTCCTTCCTCAGCCTGCAGGAATTTGTGGGTGTAGGGAGACCCTCCCACCCCTCCTCCAAACCCAGCCAAGCCCTCAGGCAGGCAGAGCCGACAGCCCCCTCCCCACCCCAGTGTGTCCAGTCCTCACCAAGATGTTCCACGTGGTTTTCTTCTCTGGGGAGGTTTTGCTCAGACTCGCTGGTTTCTTTCTTCCCCCAGAGCTGCTCTCAAAGAGGGTCAGGAAGTCTCCTGTCTGCTCCGAGCTGCAGCACGAGTCCAGGGGAGGCAGAAAATCAGAATCAGAGAACCATTCAGATTGGAAGAGGTCACTGAGCTACCCAAGTCCACCCATTCCCCCAGCACTGCCAGGGCACCAGCCTCACCAACCCCTGATGGGCACAATGGGGCTTAAAGTACATTTTTGAGAGGCTCTGGCTCCTGCACAGGACAAGAGAGGTCAGTTCTTTAATTTGAGGGTGGTTGATCACTGGAATGGGCTGCCCAGAGAGGTGGTGGAGGCCCCATCCCTGGAGACATTCAAGGTCAGGCTTGATGGGGCTCTGAGCAGCCTGCCCTAGGTAAAGATGTCCCTGCTTATTGTAGGAGAGCTGGACTAGCTGCCCTTTGGAGGTCCCTTCCAGCCCAAACCATTCTCTGATTCCATGATGGGAAGGGTTTCACACAGTCCCAACCCCGGGCTGGTGGCTGGAGCTGTACCTGTGAGTGCTGTTCACCCGCTGGTTGACCTGGGTGGTGCTGTTGGACCTCCTGAGGTTGTTCATTGCCCGGGGTTCTGCATCTTCCTGCAGAGGAGAGATGTTCAATTCAGCAGAAGCACAGGCAGGCACCCCCCCACGAGCCAGGCATCCTAAAATAGCACTGCTGGCAACACTCCCTCCCTTCAGCCCAGCCCCAGCACGGCGTGGCTGATATCCCCACGGAGCTCCTGACATCCCCAGGCTGCTCCTCTCCTTGAGGCAGAGCTCAATGACACCTCGCTCCGTGCTGCTGCTGAGCCAGCACAAACACCCTCCTTGGAGGGAGCTCCCCGGCTGAGCTGTGCTCACCAACCTGCCCTGGGAAGGAGCCCGTGGGAAGGCTGCCAAGGCAGCAGGGATTGCTCAGCAACGGGGACTCTCTGCTGATGGGTATTAACAGAGCCCAGGAACTACCTGGCTTTGCTAGAAAAACACTCACAGAAACCCCCAACTCAGTGAGACCCTGAATTCCAGCTCTGCTGAGCCTGGCAGGGCAGTGGGTGCTTGGCAAGGAGCAAACTGGGCCTGAAAATGCCAGCAGAGAACACCAGGGGTGTTCCTTTTCCAGAAGGAAATGGGTGCAGGGAGGTGAGGGGCAGGGAAGGGATCTCTCCAGCCCAGCACTCACCAGAGTGTTCCTCTTGGGTTTGCCATCAGCAGTGACTGAGACAGAACGTGCCACGTGCCTGGCACTGCCCGGGCGCCGGGACACGGGCATGGGGAGGCCCCTCAGGCACAGCTCCATGTCCCCAGCACCCTGGGAGGAGCAGCTGCTGCGGGTGCTCTTCATGCTCGAGCAGAGAGAAGGGGCCCTGGAAGCAGAGTGCAGAGGGAGAGGTGAAGGCACAGGGAGCACATCCAGCTCCTGCTCCCGCTGCCTCCTACAGAGGCTGACACGTGGAGCTGTAACTGTCTGCAAAGAGCACAAAACACCTTTGTCTGTGTCTGCACGTGCCAAACAACCCTGAGCACCAGCCCTGGAGAGGCTCCAGGTGAGTCCTCACAGTGCCCAGCGCCAGCAGCCACCTCCTCACTGCCCTGACCCAGCACCCCGGGCACCTCCTGTCCTGCTGCCCCATTTACAGGCCAGGACACTCACTTCAAGGTGATAAGCTGAGAAAATCCCCACTCCCATACCAGGCTCCTTCACTCCACACAGACTGTGGCTGGCTGAGGATTGTGTGAGCCCAGAGCAGCCCCTTCTGCTCAGAGTTCAGCTCATCCAGTGCCCTGCATTGGGCAGTGATGCTGAAAACACAACTGGGCATCTCCTGAGGGATCCTTCCCCCACCCAGTGCTCTCAATCCCTCCCAAGAAGCTGTTCCACAGCAGAGCAGCCCTCTCTGTGGGCACAGGGAGAGCCAAGCCCCCTCCCCAGCTCAGGAGGCAGCAGGATCCCTACTTTACCTCCCCAGCAGCTCTGCTCCCACCCCCCCTTGGGCTCCTTGGCAATGCCTCAGGCTCCAACAACCCAGGTAAACAAAACCCTCTAGATGGAAACCACCGGGCTCACACCAGGAAAACAGGCCCAGGACACCCGGGCCCAGGCTCCACAAGATACATAGATCCAAGCCCAGGCCCAGGACACCCAGCTCCCAAGCCTCAGACCCTACAGCTCTCAAAACCCAGGACCCCCAGGCTCCCAAGGCCCAGAACCCCAGTTCCCAAGTCCTAGGCACTTTATGTTCCCAAGACCCCAGTTCCCAAGTCCCAGGCACTCTATATCCCTAAGACTCAGGACCCCCAGGCCCCAAGGCCCAGAACCCCAGTTCCCAAGTCCTAAGTACCTTATATCCCCAAGACCCATAATCCCCAAACTCCCAAGGCTCAGAACACCACTTCTCAAGGCCCAGGCACCCTATATCCCCACAACCCCCAGGTCCCAAAGCCCAAAACCCCAGTTCCCAAGTCTTAGGCACCCTATATCCCTAAGACCAAGGACCCCAAGGCCCGGAACGCCCATTCCCAAGGCCCAGACACTCTACGTTCCCAAGACCCCCAGGCCCCAAAGCCCAGACCCCCAGGCCTAGGCCCCAGGCCCAAGCCCACCCTGGGGCCTGCTGAGGGGGCAACACCGAGGGCGAGGCCGGGGCTAGGGCCGGGGCTTCAGCCCCGGCCTCAGGCCCCGGCCTCTCCCGAGGCCCAGGCCCTGGCCCTGTCCTTCCCCACCTCCAGCCACCCGGTGCCGGTCCCGGTTCCCGCCGCCCCCCTCAGGCTGAAGCCGCCTCACCGCTGCCTACCGCCGCCGTGCACACGGCCCCACCCCCGGCAGTGGGCGGGAATGAGGCGGCAGCCAATCAGGAGAGAGAGGCGGGACTAGGAGGAGAGTGGTGATAGGCTGAGAGGCGGGGAGGGGCGGGGCTTGAAGCAAAGGAGGTGTGAATGGGGTTGAGGAGGGGGCGTGGTTAGTGTGGGAGATGGGCGTGGCCTGTGGGGAATGAACCAATAGGAACAGGCAGAATCGGGTGGGGGCGTGGCCTGAGGAATGGGGCGTGGCCTGGTTGAGGCTTACGCTACCAGGGTCAATGGGAGCTGTAGGACAGATCCAGCT
>VYZX01004992.1:18229-48465 GCA_013401335.1 Brachypteracias leptosomus | reverse complement strand
GAGGCTGCCCAGGGCCAGGCTGGGCTCCTCCGGAGGGGCAGGGATGGAGGAGAGCCCAGGGTGCTGCCCCACGGCCAGCCCAGAAGCCAAACAGCCTCAAATTTCACCCAAACCCCTGTAACACAGACCACGAGATCCAGGAGGACACGTGGGATGGACAGATGGAGAAGGGTCCCCAGTTGGAGTGCTGGGGAAAGGGTGATCTTGCACAAGGAGCCTGAATCAGGTCTTTGTTACCCAACATTGCCCAACAACGAACACGAAGCAGCAACGATCAAGTAAGGAGCTGAAAAAATATTACAAAATCTTAATCCACCCCATGAGACCCTCTAGGGTGCTTTCAAATACAGAGAGAAATTGCCTAATTAGCTTTTTTTTTTTTGCCTTTTTTTTTTTTAAATGGATAATTGCCTTCATGAGCTTTCACAGGCAGCTTAGCAACCTTTTAACATAGGCACACATGCTGCACGAAGCAGCAGAACGGTTCTGAAAGGGGTTTTATACCTTTCCAGAAGAGCTGCTGACAGTAAACCTCAAGCAATACAGGCAGGGGCTGTAATGGGCACTTGGGTGTCGTTAGTAAAAACACTATTCAGAGTTCGCTGGTCAATACGTGTGCACATAAAAGGGCAATGTTCTAATATTCATAATCCCCGGGCCCACAGGGGCAGGGTTTTAATGAAAGTCTGCACAGTTCTGGTCTCCACAACATCAAAGAGGCCAATAAAACTCCCCTCACATGCTGACAGGCAAAAGTCAGACAGGGGAAGGCAGGGCTGGGAACCAGCCCCGTGCAGCCCCCAGATCTGCCCTGGCCAGGCAGCTCCCAACCCTGGGGAAGGGGCATCGAGGCTCCCCCTGCCCGGGGAAGGGGCTGGGCACCCATCAGTGGTGCCAGGGGAGAAGCCAAGAGCTTCTCCAAAGCCCCGTGTGGGGAATATGAAGCCAGGAGGGCACCCAGGTGATGCCCCCGCATCCCGCAGCCCCCTCGGTGACAGGATGCAGCTGCTGCGGCGCTTCCCAGGCTGCAGGCTCTGCAAAACAAGCCGGGTGAGGATGAGGGGGGAGCAGAGGAGGGGGAAGAAGGGCACCATTTAATGCCTCTCATTGCTAGTCAAGCCGACATCCTGCACAGGCACAGGGAGGCACAGATCCAAAGCTTCCAGCAGCGGCTCTCCCAGGGCAGCCCCACATCCACTGGCCACCCTGAGAGGTCACAGAACCCCAGAATCTCAGCACGGAGGAGTTGGAAGGTTCCTCTGGAGACCTCATCCAACCCCCCTGCTCCAGCAGCTCACCCAGAGCAGGGGGTCTAGGATTGTGTCCAGGCCCCTTTGGGACCTCTCCAGAGAAGGAGACTCCACAACCTCTCTGGGCAGCCTGGGCCAGGCTCCAACACCCTCACCCCAAACAACTTTCTCCTCCTGCTCACATGGAACCTCCTGGGTTCCACTTGGTGCCCGGTGCCCCTTGGCCTGTCCCTGGGCACCACTGACAAGAGTCTGGTCAACCCAGCAGGGAGAACCAGGCACTAGGGCTGATGCCAAGGAGCTGCGGGCACAGGCGGTGGGTACAGCAGGGCAACCAAGGAGCTGCTGTGCCAGGAGATGATCAGACACGGGGGTCCTGCTCCACCACCCCAGCTCACACCAAGGAGCAGCAGAGATTCAGCAAACTCCAGCAGGCACCATCTTTGATGGGACTTTCTTCTCCCAGCCACCAGAACACGTGTCATTAGCGACGACTCCTGAAGGAGCAGCTGTTCTCTGGCCGTTACTGCTCCAAAATGAACCAAGACGGGAGAACTCAACTGCATCCCCCTCCTGGCTCTGCTGAGCACGCTCAGAGAAGGATCTAGAGCATCTTTTGGAGCATCCCAGGGCCTGGGAAGGGTGAACCATGAGCATGGATGTGTAAAAGCCCCACCACTGCCAGGGAGGGAGCAACCCCCAAGTGAATGTTATCGGCGGCAGCACCGGTGGTTGGAGACACTCAAAGCTGCTCTGCAGGAACACAGCCAAGAACCAGGAGGGAGGATAATCTCCAGAAGAGACAGCCCCTTTCTCCCTTCCGTTCCCAATCTCGGCAAGGATATTTCAAGGCCTCCAAAGAACAAAAAAAAAAAAAAACCAAACCCTGAGCAGAACTAAAGGAAAATAAAATAAAGGAAGAGGACACAGGCAGAGATGGGGGCAGAGCAGGGTCAGGAGACACCTGCCAGCAATGGCCTTGCAAGGAGAGGCTGCAGCTGGGGAAGGGAGGGGTGGCCTGTAATTCCATCAACGGCCACAGTAAACAAATAATAAATAACGGGAACCAGTAAACAAAGCTGAGGCATAATCAGAGGCTTTGTCAGGGCTAAAACCCAGTCCAAATTTATATCCTCGCAACCCCAAAAAAAAAAAGGAAAAGTCGGTGCCCATAAATTTACATACCTCTGAGGGCCATGAATGGCTTCTTATTGGCAGGGTGGACAATGTGCTGGCAGAGCTGCTGAAAGCAGCCCTGTCTGGCCACTCACACCCTCGTACAGGTGGCCAGTGTGGAGCCAGCTCTGGGCTGTGCTCACAGAGCTGTTTATTATCCAAACGGGGTGACCCGTGCTCTGTCCTTGCAGGGGACACCAGCTCCACATCCCACCTTTCCCTTCCCAAAAGAACAACTCCCAAAGGTACCACTGGAGCTCACATCAGACTTCTCCAGAAGGCAAATCCTCAACCATTCCTGGGAAAAGTGCCCAGGATGCTGGCAAGATAGAATAGAATCATTTAGGTTGGAAAGGGCCTCCAGGATCATCAAATCCAGCCTTTGTCCAACATCTCCCTGACCCCCAGACCATGTCTCAAAGCTCCACATCTACTTGTTTGTTGAACCCCTCCAGGGATGGTGACTCCAGCACCTCCTGTTCCAGCGCCTGACCAGATGCACAGAGCTGCCTGGAAATGACCTTGCTTCCCCCACGCTTTTTAATTATCTATTTTTTTTTAAAGCAGCAGGGCTGGGCAGCACAACTCGAGCAGAGCCCTACCTGGGATCTTGACCGCGTCCTCGTCCATCCTGCTCTGCTCCCGGTCCAGG
Source organism: Brachypteracias leptosomus (assembly GCA_013401335.1). Classification (NCBI taxonomy): domain Eukaryota; kingdom Metazoa; phylum Chordata; class Aves; order Coraciiformes; family Brachypteraciidae; genus Brachypteracias; species Brachypteracias leptosomus. Next base: position 45,387 of record VYZX01004992.1, on the reverse strand, counting down.
TGCTCCGAGCCCATGGCCTCTGTCCTCACGGGGGTGTCCTCGGTGGCAGTCAGGGTGGTGTAGGTGCTGATCACCAGCATGCCCAGCCCGATCCACAGGATGATCTGCACAACAACCAGAGCTCTGGTCAGCACAGCAGAGCACGTGGGACTGCTCTGCACAGAACCCCTCACACAAGAGCAGTTCACAGCTCAGGGCAATTACACGTGTCCATAAGAGGGAGAGGGGAGGAATTTAAGAGGAGAAGTTCAGTAGTTTTTGGCTGAGGTTTGTATTTGGATGTGGACCTCCCAGTGAGAGTCTCGGATGCTGGAAGCTGTTGAAAAGGTGACTCCTGTACCAGAAGGGCTCAAAAGTGAGTGGATAGGACGGAAGGACAGAAAAACGCACGTGGCAGACACGGGTCCAGCTGAGAAGACTCATTCCCTGGTATTTCCAGCAGCCAGAACACCATGAAATCAGCTGTGGCTGAGAACAGAGGTGCCCGAGCTGTTTATGGCCTAGAAAGGTTTCCAGGGAGCTGTTTAAAAACTCTTAGTTTTGAAAGCAGGAATAAGATGTCCACACAGAGTCACAGAATCATTTCGGTTGGAAAAGAACTTTAAGATCACCCAGTCCAACCATAACCCTGCTCTACCAAGTCTGCTGCCAACCCGTGTCCCTCAGCACCACATCTCCACGGCTTTGAAACCCCTCCAGGGATGGGGATTCAACCTGGGCAGCCTGTTCCAGTGCCTGGCAACCCTTTCAGTGAAAAAAAATGTTTCCTAACTTCTGTGATTGCTACAACTAGAAGCTGCCAGAGGGAGAAATCTGAAAATATGAGGGAGAAGTGAAATTGAAAGAAGCTGAACCATTGGCACCCCCAGGGGAGGGAGGAGAGACCGACACTTTCTCCTCCATCCTTGTGATGATGGAGGGAGCCCAGAAGTGTGGACCAGCTCCTCAGAGCCTCAGAGCCCATCCCCAGCACAGCCCTGCAGACAGACAGACGCCTCCAGAAGGAAAAGGCTGCTGGGACAAGCAGCAGCACTGGACCAGGGGTGAGCAGTGTGGCCGGGGAGCAGAGGCCAGACCTCAGGGACACTGCAAAGGAAGCAGCAATAAAATCTGCTCCCTGCCTTGCTGTGGGGGTGCACAAAGAGCAGATATCCTGCCCCCAGGCTCGGGCCAGGAGCAGAGTCAGCAGGTCCCTGTCAGGGCTGCCCTTGGCTTGGAGCTCATCCACTTCCACCCTTCTCCCAAGCCCCAGCCCTGGCAGAAAGGCAGCGTGCCACTGGAAGGCTGTTCTGGCACCTTCCAGAAACAACAGTGGAGAGGAAGAACGTTTCCCTGAAGAGGATCTATTCTGGTGCCACAGGAACCAGGAGCAACGTGGGAGAGGAGGGAGCTGTAGGAAACGGGCTGAAGGCATTAAAATGTTTTAAAAGGATTTTTTGTTGTTTCTTATCTTGGTGGGGAACCACGGGCTTGAATGCGTTAGAGTCAAACCCCTTTGATTGCTCAACATTTGGAGCTCATCTGTGAGCTCCCCGGAGCAGCGGGTACGGGCACACGTGGCAGCCCTTGAGCAGCCCATGGGGCTATCCAGGAACCAGCAGCTGCCCCTCTCCTTCAGCACCCCCATCAGCACACCTCCTCCTCCTCACCAACCCCAGCAGCAACCAGAGACCATAATCCAGAGGACCACAACTTGGCTTAATTCCATGGAGACACTTCTGACACAGAAATCCAGGCAGCTGGTGCTCAAGGGACCACCAAAGGCTGATCTGGCAACAGGGGGAAGAGGAACGTGGGGTGCAAGGACCTGGTGGCTCGAGGAACCAAACAGAGGAGCCACCTACCCCTAATGCATCCAGCCAAAGAGCTGAGAACCACAGAGGGGCTTGGGTTGGAAAGGAGCTTTCAAGGTCATTTAGTCCAACCCCTTGGAGTAAGAAGGACAACACTGCAGGACAGTCTGGTCCTACAGAAAGGATCCCCCACACTGAGAGCTGTGACCCTTCTCTGGAAGCACCTCTCAACATGGACACGGCCAGAGGACACACAAACCTCCGGCCACAGCCTCCTCCACGGGGCAGGTCAGCAAGGCAAGAGCTCGTGTCCCGAGAGGAGCGCCCGGAGCACGGCCGGGGATGCAGGAGAGGAAGTTTCTGTGGCTGTTTCCTCTGCTGGTGGCTTCCCCCGGCCGTCCTTCCTCCCAGCAGACAGCTCCAGCCCTGTGTGAAGTGTCATGAGCTCAGACCATCTCCTCTAACCACGCCCGAGCCACCCGCGGGGAGCAAAAAAAAACCCCCAGTTTGTGCAGAGTGACGACACCCTCCAAACTGTGCTGGTCTGGAAGGACAGAGTCATGGAGAAGGAATGTAGAGCCCCGGTCAGCACCGGGCTCCTCCAGCGTTCCAAGGGCCACAGCCCCCGGCAGCTGGCAGGGAAGAGGTGCCACCACGTGCCAAGGGAGGGCACGGGGGAAGCTCTTCTCCATCCGCACAGCAGCGAGACCCAGGGGTCACTTCCTGACCTCCAGCCCCCTCCCCATAGCTCCTCTTCCCCAACTGGGACAACAGCAGCTCCGGCCGCCCTAGGAGGGGCCTCTCGGACGGGTTGTGTCAACACTGGGAAGCCAACACCTTCCTGTGAGAAGTTAAACACTCTGTTTACAGACCCCAGCACGACCTTCAGCAGCACTCTGCCAAACCCTGCTCAGGGCTCCCGGAGGGCAGCAGGACCTGGCCCTGCACCTCCACAGGAACACGCTCCATGCTTAACCACAAGAAAGGGAACGCTCTCCCCAGCTCGCCCAGGCTGCATGCCTGACTTCGAGCTCTTCAGCTGCTGCTTGCTGGTTGTCTTTCCAACAGGAAAGCCTTTTGACCAAGCCACAGAATACCAGAATCACAGCGTGGTGGGGTTGGAAGGTTCCTCTGGAGATCACCTCATCCAACCCCCCTGCTCCAGCAGCTCACACAGGCCCAGGATCGTGTCCAGGCCCCTTTGGGATCTCTCCAGAGAAGGAGACTCCACAACCTCTCTGGACAGCCTGGGCCAGGCTCCAACGCCCTCACACCAAACAACTTTCTCCTCCTGCTCACATGGAACCTCCTGGGTTCCACTTGGTGCCCGGTGCCCCTTGTCCTGTCCCTGGGCACCACTGACAAGAGTCTGGCCCCATCTTGCCCCCACCCTTTAGCTATTGATCAGATCCCCTCTGAGGCTTCTCTTCTGCCAGCTCAGCAGCCCCAGGGCTGGCACTGAGGTCTCCTGCCTTGGAAGAAAGCTAAAGATGATGGAGGGAGGGAGAACATTGTTTAGACAGGGAACTGCAGGGAGGGACAGTTCTGCCCAGGGCTGCCTCCTGCTCCCCCTCGACTGCCCCTTCTCACAGGAGCGTGTTTTGATGGAGCGCCTGATCAAAGACAAGCAGGAATGAAGGAGGAGACCAAAGAGGGAGCTTCGGGGGAAGAATAAATGAGTCTTTGCAGAAGACCTGGAGGAATGAGGAGAGGGTGGGCCCCAAATTGGGCTGCAGAGGGGAGGTGCTCGGCAGCCTGGCGCGGTCTGGAGGCAGGTGTGCCCTCGCTGCAGCACCTCCGAGCATCGGTCACAGCAAGTATGCAAACCTGACAGGAGATGGATCATCCAGGGGAGGGCTGGACAGCTTGCCCCAGCCCCTTGAAACGCCAGGGGGACCTGGGGGCTGATGCTTTAGATAAGCCCTTATTCCTTTGTGGGGATTTCTGCAGGACAAACATCTTCAGCAGCCTTGTGACCAGCGTTTCAGGTCAGGCATTGTGAGGGCCCCAGTGTTCAACCCCGGGCAGCTGAGTCGCCTCTGGGCTCAGAGCTCAGCACATCCTAAGTGCAGTTTCAAGGCACTGCAGAGAAATGTTCTGGCTCGACCGGAACAGAAAAGCAATTCTTGAAAGTGCTCTTTGTTTCCCTGAAAAATCCAGGCTGGCATTCAGGCTCCTGCTCGGGGTTTCAGTCAAAGAAGTTCGGAGCAAAGTGTCAGAATTCAGAGTGAAAGCTGGAAAGTTGGACTATTTCCTCGTGCCGGGGAAAGAACAAAGTACACCCTGCTTCAAAACTGCATGTACGTCTGCAAACCCACAAGTCATTAAACACAGAAAAAAGCCATTAGTTGTGTGGGACCCACAAAAATGTCGTGCTCTGCCCCTGCTGACTCTGCAGTTTGCCCAAAACCTTCCTCCCAGCCCAGCACTGTCATGACTGGTCGTGCTGGGGCAGAGGCCTGCTAAAAGGCACTGGATTAAGTTATTGTTAGGAAAAAACAAAACACGTTAATCTCAGCCCCACAAAAGCCCAGTATTTGCAGCAGCAGAGACCGAGCCCAGCAAAGAGCCACTTTGTTCCAGTCCCCGAGGAGCCCAATCCAAACCGGAGCAAAAGGAAAAGCTGCACTTCTAACAGCCTCTCGACGACCCCGATTCCTCAAAAATCCATTCCTGGAGCAACACCTCTATGTGTGTGTTCCCTTTTTTATTATTATTTTGGTTGAAACCAGAAAGCTGAGGGTCAGCAGCAAGAACCGCATCGCTGAGAAACGGTGTTTATTTTACCCAGCCCAGGCAGGTTGGGACATTAAAGCCTGTTAAGGGTTTATAGGCTGCCTGGATTTCCCATCCTGGGGATACGGGACCTGAAGGCAGACTAGAAGCAGGTTTTAGGCACCAAATGAAGGCTTCACTTGCTGCTGGAGGGACAAAAAGAGCTGGTGTTCCAGCATGGGGCAGGCCACGACACCTTCTCCATGCCCATAAGCCATGCAACCATCCAGAACAGCTCCCACCTGTACTGGGCAGACTGGAGGGGGAGGCTGGAGGAGGTGCTGAGCAGCTCCTCAGCTGCAGCCAAATGAACTACGCTCCCAGGCTCTGCAGAGGGCTTAGGGGGATGTCAAGCAGCATCAGCACTGACCTGTGAACAAAGCGCATTCTTGTGGATCTTCTTGTAAATAAGAGCTGGGCAGATAAAACAAATGAGGCTTCCCATTGTAGCACCTGTCAGGCCCAGGACTGTTTCCACTGGAGAAGAAGAGGAGAAGTCAGCAAAGGGCCCTTCCAGGGCTGCCAGAGCAGCAGCTCGTGGGGGCTGCCTGAGCTGGGGGTGAGCCCAACGAGCTTGGCCATCCCCCCCCAGAAAATCCAATCAAAGAGACCCAAGAGAAGGGAGCCAGGGCTGGTTGCTTGGCTCAAGTCCTCACTCACCGTTGGGGATCATGATGCCTCCTACCATGGTTCCAAACACCACAGCCAGGGTCAGGGCTTTGAACCTCAGGGGGGGCATGTAGCCCCCCGCAGCAAAGGTGCCATCCTTCTGCTGGAAGAGAAAGGGGAGAACGAGTTTAGCTCCTGCACCACAACCCCACAGGCCCCAAGCCATTACCCCACAGGCCCCAGCAGCTCTGTCACCTCCACACTGTGGTTTCACAGAGGTGAATGCTGGGGTGGGGCAGTTAGATGGGGTTGAGCAGTTTTAATGTGCGACTGCATTTGAACCTTCAAAACAAAGAGTGATGGGAGGCACGGAGCCAAAGTTGCTCTTTCCATGCTGCCCCAAAGGTGAACTGTGCAGCTGTATCCCAGCCCTGGGGCCAGGGCTGTAGCTGCCCAGCCTCGGTGAGCAGCCCCAGGGCCAAGGGCATGAGGAAGAAGTGCAGCTGAGGAGGCAGGATGGTCAGAGAGCTCTGGCTGTGCTGAAGCAAGGTGTTCCCCAGCACATCTCTGTGTTACACTGCAGGTACCAGCTCCTCTGACTCGACAGAAAACACCCCAGCTAGATGGCAGAGAGGAGGACGGGAGCTGCTGGGGAGCTGCTGGTACTGGAGGGTTTCCAGGTACCCTCCACTTCCCACCCTGTGAACGGGAGGACTTAGCAAACCCCCACACCCTGGAGAACCAGCAGGTCGCTGCTCTCCTGGCTGCACAGATGGCAGAGGATGGCAAAGTGACATTTGCAGAGCCCAGAGAGCCCCGAGCTGAGCCCAGGCGAGAACCAAACCCTTCCCAAGTGTCTGCAGTGCCCACTCCTCTGCACCCACTGCCTTTCACCAACCATCTTCCCCCTCCCGACGTGAGAAAAGAGCCGGGGGCTTCTCACAGGCAGAAGTGGCAGGATTCAGAGCTATAAATTGCTCAAGTTTTATTTCCTGCCCTAAGAGGTTTCTATTTATGCAGATACACAAAGGCCTCAGAACATTCCCACAATCTCTTACTGTTATTTACTGAATACCATCGGCGTGCTCAGGGCTGTACAATACACAGAGGAGAACACGCTCCTGCCACAAGGGACTCACAGTCTAAGTCAGACAGACCCAGCACAGGCACAAAGGCTGTCTGAAGAGCTGCCCCTGGGAAAGGTGAACGTGTGGGAGAGGGCTCTATCCCCCTCCCATGCTTCTGCACCCACCAGCACCCACCACCCAGGGCAGGCACTGCAGGAATGGGCCATCCCAGCCCGGAGGGGAGGTGGCTGCTCAGGGGGCTATTGACAGAGGTGCAGGGATGAGAAGAAGGAGAATAAAAGGGCAGAAATGAGCAGGCGCACACAGGAGCAAGAAGAAATGAGGCTGGGCTGGGCTCTGAGGCCAGGAACAGAAGCTTGAGCTAAATGCAAAGTTGGCCAGCAAAAGGATGCCAGCTGGAGCAGCAGGAAATAAGGAGGCTCCTCTGTTCCCAAAAGCACATTTCTGCTTCTTTCTTGGGGGGGGGGGGAAAGGGCCTGGGCTCTGAACTGTGTAACACTTCTGTGCCAGAGCTGAAATCCCCCCCGGAGCAGCCACGGGACTCGGGGAGCAGGGCTCAGGCTCACAGCTCCAGCACTTCTGCCCACGGAATTCCTCTGCAGAGAGGACAAGATGTCACAGATGAGATGCTGAGGGACATGGCTGAGTGGTGGGTTGACGGTTGGACTTGATGATCTTAAAGTTTTTTCCAACCAAAATGATTCTGTGATTCTAGGAGTCTAAGAACCTCCAAGTACCAGGGAGGAAGGATTCTGCAGAGCAGGATTCAGAGCCAGCCACGGGCCTCCTGCTGCACCTTCACCACATGCCAGGCACTCAGAATCTCACTGTGAATTTGTCCCTCTGGATAACAAGCACCTACCACCAGTTAGAAATACACAGTTGTCAACGGAATCTCCAAGAACCAAGGCATGTTTTTAGCCCGGGTCAGAAGCCAAAGAGCCCCAGTAGCCCCTCAAAAATCAACTTTCAAAGGTGCCCACCAGCTGCTCCCAACCACACGTGAGCATCTTACCTGCTGCTCAAAGAGAAGCGTGTTGAGGGCCTGTCTGCACGGGAGGATCATCATGGGGAACCCCACGGCCACCGACATCATGAAGCCCACCCGGATCATCTCGGTGACCAGGTTGGAAGGGAAGTTCATGAGGACGTTGCCAGCGATGGCTTCGGTGTAACTGACGTAGCCGAAGAACCCCACCTGTGGGGCAGGAGGGGAGGTGACTCCAAAGCTCACTCACAGCTGCTCCTCACAAAAGGGGGGAGGACAGTGACCTCCCATGAGATGGGACCAGCCCGCCAAGGAGGGAGTGTGGGGCCACCTCCCCAGGCCACCAGCTGCAGCCCCCCAGAAAGCTGAGACAGGCAGTTAAACAATGGTGGGACCTTCCCAAAAGCAGAGGCTGGTTCTCCCCAGGTACAGGGGGCTTCCTGGAGGACATCACAGCAAGGACATGTTGTCACTGCCCAGGACACTGAGTGGCCACACTCTGCTTTGCTGCCAGGCCCATGGATGGATCCCTTCTGATGGTTTCTCACAGGGCAAGGCTCTCCTCAGGAATTATTAACTCGGTTTTATTAACTGGTGCTTTATGAGGCATAACTTCCTCCACATCTCTCCAAATGCAACAGGCTGAAAGGAGCCCCTCTGGGCAGCACCTCCAGCCCCAGGCTGGGCCCTGAAAGCACCATGGAGAGCTGGGTCACCACCCAACCTCCATCCAGAAGAATGTGCCACGCTGGACTCTCCAAATGCCTCCTGCACTGGTCAGTTCATCATCTCCCATCTCATTTTCCTTTCAGCAGAAGACTTATCTTTCAGAATAAATACAGCTAAGCACAAACCAGCCCCAGCTGAAGATAAATCATCACCCCCACTGCCCCTCCAGAGCGTGACTTCTGGCAAGGAAAGGGAAGGGGAAGCTTCTTACCGTGATGTAAAAGGTGGTGACCACGTTTAGGGAAGAGGCAAATATGGAGCTCATGATTTTAACAGAGGGCTCATCCAAGCTGTCATAGGTAGGCAAGACCTGACTGTAGAAAAGGGTCAATTATTTAAGGAAACCTTCTGCAGGAGAGAGATGAAAAAACCCAACTCCAGCATGTCCCCTGCCTCAGCCCAGCAGCAAAGCCTCCCTGACACCTTCCCCCTATGGAGCATAAACACTCTCAGCTATTCCACAATTTATATTGCTAATGCCAAGAGATTTCAGAACACTCAGAACTTTCAAGTGTTGCAAAAATATTCCTCGCTCTCCCCACCCCACCACGTGGAGCTCAACGTGTGATGTAAACATTTGGGTTCAAAGGCGTTGCAAAATGAATGACCGTTTGTTCCAGTGAAACACCAGTGGCCAGGGGCCAGGCACTGCACTGCTCATTATTGTTCTTGGAGCTCCCCGGGCTGATAATTAAAGCAACGCAGTGTTTACAGAGTGAGAGCAGGAAGAAGGCTGGAGCATCGCTCTGTCTGAGAGAAGTTAAACAAACACAACCAAAGGCAGAGCCTGTCCTATCTCAGCTCCCTTCGTGGAAAGCTGGGAGAGCCAATTAGGAGGGATTTGGGGTATTTACTGACTTGGAAAGCACCAGGAATGTGCTTTTTTTTTTTGACATCAGGTGCATATTTTAGCAACTCATTAACCTCTTGTTACTTGGATTCAAGTGGTTACATCCTGGCTTCGTGTTCCTTCCCCAGAAGAGGGAAGCATCCAGGGAGATGGGGAGGGGGCACCTCCAGCTCCAGTGGGCACCAAGCCATTAATGGAAAGTGTGTCAAAGCTGAGGCCGAGCAGAAAAATCCTTAACCCTCAATCCCTGACAGTCAAACAGCTCTGCAGGAAGGCAGCTGAGCACGTGGCTCACAGGAACCCACAAGACACGCAGGGAGTTCACCATCAGAGTAAGGAGACCAGGTCCCAGGAGCCTCCTCAGATCCCTCCCTGCCCTCACCACACTGAGCTCCACCAGATCAACTCATTACACCCCAGACTCCAGCCCCATGAAGGCAAGGAGCCAGCCAAACATCTACAATCATAGAACTGTAGAATTGTTTCGGTTGGAAGAGACCTTTAAGCTCATCAAATCCACTGGTTCCCCCATCCCTGCCAGGGCACCACTAACCCCTGGCCCTCAGCACCACATCTCCACGCCTTGGAAACCCCTCCAGGGATGGGGACTCCACCACTGCCCTGGCCAAACACCCTGACTTTTATCATCCCTGTGAATTCAGCCTTTTTCCATCCATCTGCAGCAGAACAGCCACCTCCAGAAACCAGAATTTTTTCCTCCTGGAAATCTCTACTGACTCCTCTTTAATTAGAGGGGTCAGGGACTGGGACAAGGCCACAGGAGGGGGCTGCAGTGGAGGTAACCCTGGGGTCCTCACAGCTCCATGGTGAATTTCCACGCTCCACAACCACAGAGGAGTGACCTACTTTGCAACTCCAGCAACAACAGGAGAGCTTTTAAAGAGCGAAGGGTATTGAACTCGAGAGGAAAGCAGGGTCAAGTTTTTCAAGCTAGAATAATAGTGCATTTATTTGTCCCTCCTGTACCTGCTGAAGAAAAGGGGTTCTGCTCTATATTGAAATGATTTCTTATTTTTTTTTAAATTCAGAGGTTAGCAAAATTAAACCTAAGGTGAGAATAACCTGCTTCTAAAGATTTCCTGGGCTGGGGATGGTGTATTGTCCTGATGCTTGGAAAAAACATGATGCTTTAGGTTCAGTTTCCTGAAGTGCTGCACCAGAGCCTCTATTCAGGTAAACTTGGTCCAGACCAAGCGATTTCGCTGCATTTCCAACTCTCAGCAGAACTACACCGGGTAGGATGCAGCTACGAAAGGAAAAAACCCTTGGAATTTACAAATTGCACCCTGTTAACAAGGTAGAGCTGTAAAAGACTCAAAGTCCCTTCGCCAGCCGTAATGGAGACGTTAAACAGCGAGACTGGAGCGTGTTCGGGTGGGAACTGAGCTGCCAAGAGAGCCAGTAAGTGGAAAATGATGATTTGGATCCTGCGTGTGGGTGTAAACACAGCAGTCTGCACAAATTTTATCTGTCACATTCATTTACTGCTGGCATGCTCCCCGTTCGCTGGAGCTGCAGGGGGGGAAGCCCTGGCTCTGCCAGCCCTCCAAACCAGGATGGGCTTTTCCGTGTCCACGGTGGGATTTACGCTTCTATTTAAAGGCTGGTGCTGTTCTGGCCAGGCAGGAGCTGCTCCCTCCCTGCTCTGCTGGGAAGGTAAAGCTGCTGGAAACGTGACCATGGCCTGGTCTGATGTCCTGGAACTGCACGGGCCAGTGGAACCCATCGTGGGAAGTGGGGAACTGGAAACACGCAAACACCTTGGACCAGCACCAGTGTGGGCAGCAGGACCAGGGCAGGGATTGTCCCCCTGGCTGGGGACTGGGGAGGCTGCATCTTGAATCCTGGGGTCAGGTTTGGGCCCCTCACTCCAAGAAGGACCTTGAGGGGCTGGAGCATGTCCAGAGAAGGGCAACGAAGCTGGGGAAGGGTCTAGAGCAGGAGTGTGGCGAGGAGCAGCTGAGGGAGCGGGGGTTGGAGGCCCCATCCCTGGAGGGGTTTCCAAGCCATGGAGATGTGGTGCTGAGGGACAGGGGTTAGTGGTGCCCTGGCAGGGATGGGTTAACAATTGGACTCCATGATCTTAAAGATTTCATCAACCAAAACAATTCTATGATTCTAACTCTCCCAAGTCACTGACTGTGCCATCTTCTGAGTGTTCTCACAGACGTTTGGGGTGGCAGAGCAGCCATGAGGTGACACAGCCCCGCTGCCTTTCCTGCTGCTAAAATCACTCCCTTCCAGAAATGGGGGGAATTCATCCCTTCTGTAGCTGTACCAGAAGCAACGTGCGTTACACTGAGGATCTGTTTGGCCCAACCCATCTTGTGTTGCTCAAGAACAGTAACTCCCAAGTGAAACATAACTCCCTCCCCCACCTGGGTGACAGAAGGGTCACAACGCTGAACTTCAGTGGGCTGAAAAACACTCTGATTAAAATAAAATAGGAAACCAGATGGTATCTATCCCTTGCAGATCCCCGTGACCCTCTGCCCTCCCCAGAAGTCACTGCACAGCACAAGAGCCAGAAGCAGAGGGGCAGGTACTTACGACTGGCAGGCAAAGGACATGCCAAAGATGGGGATGCAGCGGAAGATGCCCTCCCAGCGAGTGTAACTGACCCTCTGCAGCCACTGCCCGCTGAACAGCCCGTGCTTGAAGGAGGACAGCACAATCTGCAGCCAAGGGAGAGGAGAAGGGGTTAAGATCCAACCCAAACCCACTTCACGGCAGTGCTAACGCTGGGCTGCAAGGTGAGGAGCAGCTCAGGCTGCCTACCACAGCCTGACCTTTGTTAGAATCAGGATTCTAGGATTAAACTCCCCAGCTCCCCACTTTAATAGGGCTTCCAGCAGCCTCCAAGGGCCCCTTGCCACTGAGGCTCTCGGGGTGTATTTTAAAAGATCAACAATGTCCCCCCCTCCTTGTTTGATGCCATCAGACATCGTTGCCTGCACCAGGGTGGAACAACTTCCACTGACACATTTAACTGGCAGAATTACTGCTCCCAGAAATTTCTTCAGCACTCTTAAACCCAAACGGGAAGCAACATTTGCCTTGAAGAATCCTGTTGAGCAGAGAGAGACAAAGGCTGCTAAAACAAGACCCCACCTGCACGATGCTTCTCCAGAGCCACTTAACACCAGCAGCTCTCCATAGGCAAGGATAAACTTCAGGGAAACGGGGGGAGTGAGGCACTCAGGAGAGCCCGGGGAGCTCTTCTGCCATTGACAGAGAGACTGGCAGGCATTGGGTTGCACAGGAAACAGAAGGTAAATATGCCTGAATGCCTGTTTATAATATCGCCTGAATGGGGGTTTTCTAATCCCCTGAGATGGTGTTTTAGTGCAGCCAACTCTGGTGAAATGTTGTGGTTTCCTTAAAGGCACAGCTCCTGCAGCACGGCAGCTTCCTACAGCCCTCCTGCTCAGAGACAGGACCCAGCACAACCTGCCCAAAGAGGTTAAGTGGAAAGAATTTCCACACCTCCCTTTTCTTCCTTTTCTTTCAGCTCTTCCAACCCTGACATTTGGGAGAGACGGGGCCAGGGCACCACGAGCAAACCACTTGAGCACCCGTGAGGTGAAAGTTGAGGACATTAAAAAGCAAGTGCAAGTCTCCAGCTCCCAGTAAATGGTGTTAGACCAGGCTGGGCCAAGCCAGGCAGCTCGAGGTGACCCTCAGCCCATCCTGTCCAATCTAAATGGTCCAGAATCCATCCAGTGAAGAAAACCTTCTCTAGAAGCATCGAAGAGCAACTGTGGACCTGACTTCAGACTTCACAGAGCTTTCAACACTCAAGAAATAGAAGTGCTGGCATCTACCAAACAAAACTTCCCACAGCCTGAAAGACATTAACCACCAGCTGCAGAGAACCACGCGAAGTACAGGCTGGAGATGTGCACAAGAGCTGCCTTCCCCCCACGGCTGAGACCACTGAGCTTTTCAAGGCCAAACCCCAGCACACAATGAGAGCCCTTCTGCTTCCAGGCCCATCTCCCATCCTTTGATTCAAAGTTCAGACCCCTTAATTATAAGGCACCAACAAGCAGCATAAACCACGACTGGATTTGTGGTGTGTGGTCCTTTGGGGCAGCACAGCCCCCAGGGTGTGCAGGAGCTTTCAGAGCCACTGCCCAGTCCCTACAGCCTGAGCCTCCCACCTCAGGAGCACGGGGACACCCCTGCCACTCGTTATGCCCAGCACTAATTATCAGGAAGGACATTTTCAACCCGTCCCAGTGGGAAGGTCTGTGTGGAAACACCAGGACAAGGGCACTGCCAGCAGGGATACTCACCACGAACATGAAGACGGTGTAGAAGATGAGAGCCATGGCACTGAAGGACTGGATGGAGGCCATCATGTTCCTCTGCAGGCTCAGGGGGAGCACGATGCACAGGGAGACAGCAAAGAGCAGGACTATGCGGAAACTGCCCGACACCTGCAAAAGGCACCTCTGTAAAGAACTGGGACACGGAAGGTGCTCAAAACATCCCACCAAAGTAGCCAGGTAACTCCCCAACGTGCTTCATTTGTCCAGAGCGAGCAGCAGAGCGAAGGCAGAACAGATTTAAAATGTGAAAGTCTCTTTCTGTCCATATTTAAAGATTTGGCTGGGTCTGTGATTAGCTCCTACAGTCACTGGGTGCCACTGTTGCTCTGCACAGTGCGTGACAGGTCCACCCTGAAGTGGATGTATTTTGGGGGGGGGAAGGATGTTTAAATGCTAATCCAGCACCAGCTATTTATGCAATTAAATAAGAACTCAACGTACTTGGGAGACAAGAGATTGAAGTCTTGAAAACTCTAATCCAGAAAATTAATCAAAGCCTCACGCTGGTGTTTATTATAGCAGAACACTCCGGAACGCTTGGAAATGTTTAATACCAAATTTGGCTGCAGCCACAACACATCTTTTTAACTTCACAGCCCCTTAATCAGAGCTTAGCAGCATCAGGAGGAGCAGATAACAGCCCCACCAGAAATCCCTCCACACAGCCAGTCCCTGCTTGGCCCTCCCACCAGCTCTCCAGGAAGGCAGCAAGAGCCTCCTGCCCATGAGGAGCATCTCTGGCCACCACACATCCTGAGCCACCACCAGGCTCATCACATGGCTTGATTTATCTTAGAGGGGAGGCAGACACAGTAACTTTGGCCATCAGAACAGCAAGGGACAGCAAAAACCCCTCCTGAATGAAAGAGCTGCAAGGGGGTGAGAGGAACCTCCTGTCACTACCCGATGGGACAGGGAATGGAGACAGGAAGCATCAGGAATCTGCTCCAGAATTAATAGAGCCTGAGTTAAAAAGAATTCCTTTGTTGGAAATGCCTGGCTGAAGGTTTTACACAGCTGATTGTTCACCATATGTCTGGGCTTCCAGGACTTCTTAGAGCCAAATGCTCTGTGCACATTAAAGCTCACCACGGGATGACCCCACGACGCTGCCGAGCACACAACCACAGCACGATGCTCTTGGCTGCAGCTGAGGCACCAGCTCGAGGAGGGAACTGGGACCACTGTGACCCAGTGGGGATTTATTTACCTGGAATCCAAGCAGCCGAGCAAAGAAGTTGGACCCCAAGTCACCAATGACAACATAGAAAGCGATGCAAGTTCCCAGCATCAGCCCGATCATGCTGCAAAAAACAGAACAGGGGTTAGGGGGAGGCTGGAGCAGGAATCCTGGGAGGCAGCTCCTGCTCCTGGGCAGAGGAGTGTCCACAGCCACGTTCCCAGCAGATCTTTGCTCTGGGATCTCACTGGGAGCAGTGAGGACACCACTACGTGCCCATCGTGGAGCAGGGCTACAGATCATCCACTGGGAGCAAGAGACATCCCACAGCTGCTACAGCTGCTGCTGAGGAATTCAGACAAAGGTTTAGCAGCAACGAGGGCTCACGGGCTACACCCTGCACACAACAGCTGAAGGTTGGTCAGGATCCCACTGCACCCCCCGTTTGCTGAGGAACATCCAGAGGAGTTCAACAGAAACAGCTACAGAGTGACTTAATTGAAGTGACTTAATTTCTTGTGCAGCTGCTCGCTCGTGTTCAGAGCAGCCTCAGTGCACACCCACCCTCCAGCACAACCTTCTGGCCTGTCCCAGCACAGACAAGCCCCAGATTTTGCTGAACCCACACTAAAACCACATTTGGCACCCAGCTTTAAGGGAGGTTTTCCATCTCCAGGGACACCAGCAGGCTGTGCATCACTGCTGGAGGGGAGGACCAGGCTCCCGTCCCCAGGCTGGGACAGCTCTGCCTTCAACCCTAGCAGAAGAAAAACCAGAGAACTTCCTTCCACATCTCACAGCCTGGCTGGAGATGGAGCTCTGGAAACACCCTGTGCATGGGCTGTTTGGAGGCACAGAAAAAACAAACCTTGGAGATGGCAAGAACTCCTTCAGTTCTTGGAGGAAATGTTTAAAAGCATAAGCAAGAGGTTCTCACAGCCCCGTGCCCCGCAGCAGGGTCCTGCCATGGAAGCCTCAGCACCAAATCAGCTCTCAAACTTCTTTCCACGAGGATGGACCACACTTTAATTGTCCTGTGAAGTGCTCCTCCTCCCCCTCACGATGGCACGGGCCACTTTCCCTCCCAGTTCCAATTATACAACATCCCTGTGGCAATTACAGCAACTGCCTGCACGGACAAGTAACATCTGAGAAATATTCTGTGTGTTTTTAGTGTTGTGCAGCAGTTTGCAGCTGGGGAGAGGGAAGGAGCCAGCACCACTGACTGGCCGGGGCTCAAGACGCCTCCACCAAAGAACCTCTGCTGGAAAAAGCTGTAATGATGTCCCCTGGTGGGATGTCCCCTGGTGGGATGTCCCCTCTCCTGGTGATCTGCGGGGGAGCTCCCTCCTCCACCTGAGGAACCAGGGTCTGAAATGGAGACAGGGCTTCCCCCATGAGGTATCTCTCAGCAGGACCGGAGCAGCTCAAGGGTGGATCTGAGGTAGGGAGAGCTCTCCCTCCCTCTAACCCAGGGCAATCTTGGCAGGGATTCACCCCTGGGAAAGGGCCATGAGTGACATGCCCACGATTTCCCAGCACAGGCAGCAGAGCAGAGGGTGAGTTCAGGCCCCGAGTTCTGTGCTCCTGCTGCCTGGAAAACGCTCCTGCCTCAGGAACGGGTGGGAGATGCTGAAGGCAACACCTGTGAGCTGAGCTCAGAGGATCTCACTTGGGCTCCTGCTCAAATTCTGGGTGGCAAGGAAGAGTTCTGGGACCAGAGGAGATGGGAGGGTGAGAAACGAGAGCACAGCAAGGCCACAAGGCAGGATTCCTCACTCAAGAAAACCAAACTGCTCAAGCTTTAAATAAGTAGTGAATTACCTTGTTTCCACCAGCATTTTCCCTGCTTTTCCATAGGCATGAAATGCTGACAGAAGAGGAAAAAAAAATAAATCATAGTTAGTCAAATGAAGGTCCAGAATGCAGCACATACATCAGCCTGGGATTAAACAACAGTGACAAAGGGCAGTGCAGCAGGAACCCACCCGGGCTGTGCTCTGGGGCTGTTTCACTTGCCCACCCTCCCACTTTCTTTTTCAGACGTGCCCTTTGCAAACTGCAAACCACATAAAACAGGAACAAAGATGAGGCTGAGATAGAAAGCAGGTTCTTTTTTTTTTTTTTTTCCTCTATTTATAAAAAACGCGGTGTGAAGTAGCAGTCACACATGGCAACCATTACCAGAGAGAAAATCTGCCTGTGGAAGAGGCTGTGTGGCAAAAAGTTACTGCAGTGCAAAATTTCAATCAAAACTCTCATTTTTATTTTTATCTCCCCACTATAACCGAGCTGCCTGACGTTGCTGGATGGGAGATCTGAGACAGTGCCCAGAACGTTCAATCCCATACCCAGAATACCCAGTACTCACAACCCACACCAAAGGGCTGCTGCCAAGAGGCTTTTTTTCTTTCCCCCCTCCCATACTTGGGTTGTAGCTCGTAGCAGAAAATGATCAGTACTCTTTAAATCACTGTGTTTTCTCTTAAAAAGAAAACGCCAAGAAAACTCCGCTTGTATTTTTAGACCTTACTGGGCAGGGTGGGAATTGAGACCTCCAGTTCCAAGCACAGACCACAGAGCCTGATCCTGCCAGGGTTTAAGTGCAGAGGAACAACATGAACCCCCCCACCCGGCCCCTCTGTCCCCTCTCCAGGTACAACACACACATTCCTGCAGCCCACCACAAAACAAACTTCTGGAAGCATCTTCTACTATTTTCAACATGAACTCACAAACTCTGATTTCTTTGGACTCTGCTGGAGCTAAAAATTAAAGGAAACACAATGTTCTCCCACAGAATGAGAAGAAGGGATGGCAGGAGAACCACAGCAGAGGAACAACCTGGGGCTGTGGTGGGGGCAGCAGCAGGAACATTGATGGCTCGGGGACAGAGCAGGAGAATGGGCTGTGCTGCCTCAGCCTCCAGCTCCTGCCTCTCCTGGGAACTCACAATCATGAGGGGAAAAGACCCTTTGGGGGGTCAGTCCCACAGCTGAGGGGCCAGGGCTGAGAGGAACATGTCACTGATGAGCCACCTCCAGGACTGTCACTCCTGGGAGCTCCTTTTCCACCCCACACAGGGGCAGGAGCCTCCAGGCAACCCCTCCAGCTGCTGGTGGGGCTGAGAAACCATCGGCCAGTTCTGGAGGGATGTTCTGATGGGAACAAGCCCTCAAACGTTACTCCAGATGTCCCCATCTGGGGACACTGGGAAAATGAGATCCTTTATCTTCTCAGGGAGGAAGGAGGCGATGACTGGAAAATAAATTGTACAGTTGAGAATCTTTGGAATGGGATCTCTGGATGGCTCACAGGCTGGACAGGGCTGAGCCTGAGCAGTTGTTGGAGAAGCCCTTTTAAACCAAGCCTGGTTACCAGAACCTGTGTTCCAGCCCTTCTCTGAGTGCTGAGGATGATGTTGGTACCCAGCATGAGTGGCCTGTGAAGACCAAGGCCACTTTCAGCAGCTGTAAGGGGGGAATAACTCATCTCCTGGTTAAATCCTGCCTGGAACTGTATCCTGCTCCTCAGCCTCCTCTGTCCCTTCCACACAACGCAGGAGAACAACGATGAAGAGCAAAATCTGTTTAATACCTAACCCCTCATGCCCTGGGTACCAGCCCCTGCCCAGCCTGGCTCCTCTGCAGCTGTAACCATCACTCTTGGTGCTCCTCCGGAAGGGGGTGAAGGGAATTTGCCAAACTTTCCTCCACCTTCCAGCCCTGCCAAAAAACCTCCCACAGAACCCGTGGCGGGGCTGCCAGGAGCTCTCAGAGATGCTCTGGGGTGACAAAAGCTGCCTGTGTGGGGCTGCTCAACCCCCCCCTGCCATCAGGATGAGCCGTAGGAGCTGCTGCCTCTCCTCTGGGGCCGTCCCTGCCCGTGGCTCCTCTCCCAGGGCAGAGGCTCCTTTCAGTGCCAGGGAGCTTGGAGGCATTACTGGCCCTCTCTGTGTCTGAGCCCCTTGGCTTTGGAGTGTGTCAAGGGTCCCTCCTTCCTGGGAGATGCTCCAAGGAGCAGGAGACTCTCTGTACCACACACAGGGGCAGGGAGAGGCAACTGGGAGAGCTGGGGACAAACTGGGTGCTACCTGGGGGCTCCCCCTTCCCTCCAGCATCTCCCAGATCACAGAACACCTGGATCTTTGCAGTTTCTAGCAGACCTAACCCAGCAGAAGGCAGGAGCTGCAGCCTGGCAGCAGCACCTGGGGCACTCCACGGATGGAGGAGACCCAACTGTCCACAGCAGAGTGAGTTGTGTGTTTCCTGAGCTCACCAAGGGCAATGCCAGCAAACACTCTCCTCCTCCAGAGGAGTAAAAGAAACTGAGTAAAGACACCTTTTCCTGCCATTCCATACCCCAACGGAGAGGGCTGTGACCCCACCACCTCCTCCTGCCCTCCGAGTCAGCCAGAACCCAAAGGGAGCTCACAGGCAGGGGACCAGCCCTGGCGCCAGCAGAGCTCTGAGGCAGGAGGGGCTGCCAGGCTCTGCCCGAAACCCACACAGGGATCTTGCAGATGTTTTTATTTTCCTGGCTGCCTGGAACCTCTCGTGCTGTTTCCTCCCTGCTCTGCCACAGACAGTGGGAAGGAGGCAGCCCCGGCCCCGTGCCAGGCTCTCTGCTGGCAGAACCCGCTGTCCCCAGCAGCTCTCTGGGTGGGGGAGCTCGTGGCTTTCGTGCCCAGACCAATAATTTACACCAGACACCAACCCCAAAAAGCTTGGGCTGGGATCAGTCAGAGCTGCATCTCCTCCCCTGCCCTGCAGAGTCAAAACAAACCCTGTGCCCATGAACTGCACTGTGGAGAGCAGAACGAAACCCTCGTGTCCCCCCAGGGAGGTGGGGGAGAGGCTGGGGGAGGGAAGCAGCACAAACTGAGAGCTGCTCCAAGAAACCACGTGTGACTCCAACAACATCAGTGTGAAAGGCATGAATTAGGAAGCCAAAGGGGAAGTGCAGTTAAAGAAAAAAGGAGGAGAAGGAGCAAATCCAAGCCCTGGAGCTGGGAGGTCTCACCCAGGCCGGGGTAGGTCCTGCGCTTGCTGAGGTTGGCTGATTTCACCAGGAACATGCAGGACTGGTGGGTCATCCAGGAGCAGAACACGAGCAGCACAGCTCCCAGGACGATGCCACACTGGGAAGAGACAAGTCAGAGATGAACCAACAGCCAACCCTGCCCGGCCCTGCTGCTGCCCCACACCAGCCCAGGGTCCTCTCCACACCTCCAGCCACACGTTCACCTGTTGAGTTCCCTCAGCTCCACAGCAGCCGGGAGGAACATGACAAATAAACCCAATTTTATCCTCCCCACAGGCCAAGGACACCAGGGAGCAGCCGCCTTCTTCCCACAGCTCCCAGCTGCACCAGTTTAAGCACCAAAGAGTGAACTGGGAGTCGTCTGCAGGGCAGAACTTCCACAGTTCTTCTTGTCCGTCCCCTGGTGCTCTCCAGAGCCTCACAGAGAGCCAAGACCAACCCCTCCTAACCCTGAGCTGCAAACTCTGCTGTAAACTTATTTAATAGGAGTTATTTGGAGGTGTAAACTCACCACCCAGTTCAGCACCTGTCCTGCCCCACACCTTTGTAGTGGGGGATGTTAAACAGTGGAGAGGTTTTAAGCAGGTGACTTTCAAGAGGCACAAGTGGTGGCAGACCTTAATTTGCCCTTTTTTCCACTGAATTTAACTCTGGTGTGGCCATGGGGGACGTGGCAGCTCCTGGAGAGGGCAGTGAGGGCACAAGGGCTCAACAGCTGCTTTGCAAATGCCTCTGAGCCGACCTGTGTTTATCATACAGATAAATTCTTCCTTTTTTCCCCTTCTTCTACTCACAAGAAAGGCAGAAATCATTACCTGGAGACCTCACAATGAAGAAAACCGTGTAGGTTTTGGTACAAGAGGTATCCAAGCTCGGCCTTTAGTGCTTCCTTCGCTGACCATCCTCTCCCAACCACCACAAAACACTGAATCACCCCCCAAATTAGGGGCAAACACGCAGAGGGGGCCCCCCGCAGACCCTCACTCCAGAACAGGCAGCCTGGTCTCAGGACAGACCCTGTATTTAGGGCCTCACAAGGACCTAAAGCTGACAAGAGCCCAGACCAACACCCCCAGTTCCAGCCCTACACCCCCACGGGGCTCTCTCTGGAGGGGAATCAGCAACAGGCTCCGACCCTTCTGGTGCCTCTCCCCTGCCCCAGCGCCACGGGGACACAGCCTGGACCCCTCTACCCACCCACCTGCTTCGGAGAGACCCCCAGTTACCCAGCCCCACAGGCTCCTACCGGAGACAGCGGCAAGGGGCCAACACGTCGCCCCGGGGAAGGGTCCCCAGCCCCGGGGGGGCCGCTCACCTGTCTGAAGCAGAAGGGCACGGTGAGCACGCTGACCCCCACGATGCTGTTCACCACGTTCATGATCAGGCCCCAGTTGGACCCCGCCGCTGCCGCCGCCGCCGCCGCCGCCATGACCCGCAGCGAGAGGAGGGGGTGGTGCCCCGCAGCTCGGAGCCGCCGCCGCCTCTACCCGAGCCCTCCAGGCTGAGCCCTCAGCCGCCAGTACCGGCCATGGTGGAACCGGCCACGACCCGCCCCTGCCGCCGGCCCCGGCCACAGCGGCACTTCCGGCTTCCGCTGCTCCGCTGGCGCTTCCGGCCACCGAGAGGAGAGGGGCTAGAGCGGCCCCGGCCGCGCCGCTCCAGCCGCCGGGAGGACCCGGCTCGCTGTTCCAGGAGGACCCTGGGACATCCCCGAGAGAACCGGGGTCTGCACACACACGTACATGCAAATGAGGGCACACGTGTGCATGTACAGGCGTGAACACACGTGTGCAAGTACACACACGCATGCACACACATGTAAACATGTATGTAAAGGCATGTCCACACACATACCCACATCCACACACATACATGTAGATGTGGAGCGGCATCGTCTGCACCGTGCGTGGCACTCAAGGGACATGACCAGACACCCAGGCTGGCACCAGGGCTGCACCCCAAGCTGGGTGATGCTCGACCCCTCCCTGTAGTGCCAGGCTCAGCCCCCAGTGCTCCCCATCACCAGCATCCTCATGCTTCTTGTTGGAGGGGTACAAGGTCCCCCATCCCGGCCAACCCACCTCCTTCCCCCCGGATCAATGGGGACTCAACGCGCTGCTGCTCAGCAAACGGGCTGTGAAAGGATGCAAGAATTAGACAAATAAGGACTGCAATGAGGGAAGGCCAAGGTGAACATGGTCTGGGGGGGCTGGGGGTACCCCCAGACACCAGCAATTCCTACCAGCCCAAAGTGCTCCCCACGAGCCAGCAAATATATTTATTGCTCGCAATAACCACCCGATATTGCAGCAGCGGCCACGTGTTTGCTGCTGCCTCCTCCTCGGGGTTAGTTTATTTATTTATCTCCCCTCTCAAGAGCAGCAGCTCCAGCCCAGCACCGTCCCCTCCTCCTGCTTTGATGCTCCTAGGGCTCCTCTGTGCCCACCCCAAGGGACCACAGTCGTCTCCAGCTCCTTCAGCTGGAGGTACCTTCAGCTGCTTGGCCATTACCCACCACCCAGAGACAAATCCTGCCTCCAGTGCATGTATAGGGTCTCCATCCATCCATCCATCCATCCATCCATCCATCCATCCATCCATCCATCCATCGGGGTCCCTGCCACAGCCAAGACTCTGCCCAACAGCACCAGAACCGCTTCTCCAGCCCCCAGCATGAGGAGATGCAAACTGGGCACCAGAAGAGTCGGGCTGCACCGTGGACCCCGCAGCCCCACTTGGCCAGCATGGCACAGGGCCTGGCAGCTCCAACTGGCTCCTGGGAGCCAGCAAAGGGCAAAGCCAGACCATTTTGTTCATTTTCTTAGCATGGGAGAGGGGGGTGGAGCTGGAGCAGCATCCACACCACGGGATCTGCCGGGAACCCCCCATGGCCCAGATTCCTCCTGCCTGGATTTGGAGCCTTGGAGAATAACCAGCCCCAGAGAGTTGCTGGAGCTGCAATTACTGTAATTAGAAAAGGTGGCTCGGGGCTGGTCAGGGATCCTGGGCTGCTCTATGAAACTGGGAACCCCCCCCGGGAGGTCCAGCTAGGACCACTGCTCTATGGGATGCTGCTCCCCAGGGATGCAGCGTTTTGGGGGCTTGAGGAACAGGAATCCCCTTTCCAGTCTGCAGGGGCAGAGCCCACCCGTGTCACAGCCCAGAGGTGGGTGCACCCAAGGGTCTGCGCCCACACCCCACCCATAGCGTGTCCCCCCTCCCTTTGGGTGCCAGCCCCCGCCGCCGAGCAGCCCAGGGCTCCTCCGCCCCCAGCACCAGATGACAGATGCCTGGCAGAGCCCAGGAACAACCCGGCAAGTATTTAAAAACATAAATTAAAACAAATTGCGTTTTCATATTGCAAATAAGGGCAGTTTTATCGGTTTTATTGCATAACAACCATTAATGAAGTGCAGTTTCAGGCACCTTAATTGCTGGGAGACTAAAGTTCAGCGCGGATCCGCGGCGCGGGCTGCAAGTGCCATGTGAGTACCTGGCAGATTGGAAACGCAAATAAATTTATGGGCACTATTAGGAAAATGGAGCAGAGGGAGGCGAGTGAACCGGGCGATTTATCCAGCGTGGTTAGACAGCACAAACCATCCCGGGGGCGACGGGAGGGCCCCCCCGGTGTCACCCCAACGTGCTGGCACACAAGCCGTGGGGCCCCTCAGCCGGTGCTCGCCGTGGGGTGAGTTTCAAGGAGGGTGTCCCCAGGCTGTGAGGAAGCGGGGGCTGCCCGGGGCTGGCTGATGCCCTCCGTGGGCACGGCGGAGGGCGGGCTGGGGCGATGCGGAGCTGGGAAGCGGGGTGGCTGCGGGGACCGGCGCCGGGAAGCTCCCCCCTACCCCATCCCATCCCCGTGGCACCGGGGATACAGTCGGTGGGTGCTGCACGGCGGGGATGGATGCGCGAACACGCGGGACATCGCCCCGCGCGGGCCCTGGGACCGTCACCTCCGCCCCGCACCCGCACGTACCGAGCCTTACCGGGCCGTATGAGGTCGTACCGAGCCTTAACCGGGCTGTACCGGGCCGGTCCTCCGGGGCCCACCCGCCTGCGGCGCACCGTGAACCGGAGCCCCGCCCCTTGAAGCGCGCGCCGCCGGTAGGGGCGGAGACACGCTCCTGGCCACGCCCCTTCCTGAGCGTATGAATGGGTGGGCACCCCTGCCCTTATAAGGGCACAAGGGGGCGGAGCCTGTTACCGTTCGTCCCGCCCCCACGAGTCCCGCCCCCTCCCCACGGTCCAGCCAGTCAGAGCGGCGCAACGGGCCCCCCGCGGGCGCCGGCCTTTGTTTGTGGAGGGCGCTGTGGCCAATAGGAGCGCGGGACGGGGGAAGGGCGGGCCAATGGGAGCGCGGGGTGAGAGGAGGGGTGGGGCCTGGCCCGGCCACGTGCGCGTGGAGCCACCGCCGGGCCCGGGGACCCCGAACAGCCCCGGGACGTGTCAGGGCCCGGCCCCGGCTCCGCCGCTCCCTCCACGTCCCCCTCTCCCGGAACGACCAAGCCCCCCGCCCGCCTGGAGCCGCTCCCCGCGGTGCTGCCACCCCACCGGACTGCGGGACTGGCCCAGCCCTGCCGATGGCCACCCCCGGGCACGGTGCTTGGGGCACCCCCAGCAGGGTGCTGTGTCCCCAGCACCCCCAGGGAGACCAACCAGGCCGTGTCCCAGCAATGCCAGGCCCTATGGCTGGCACCAGCTTGGCATCTTCCTGCCCTGGCAGACCCCGCAGTGCCTAACGGGCCGTGGTGAGGAGCAGCTGTAGCCCCTGGCCGGGTCCTTTGGGCTCCGTTCTGGTGTGTTGTGTGTCAGGGCTGGCCCTGAGCAGCCCTGGCAGCAGAGGTGGCATCAGGGCAATGCCAAGTTCAGATACCCACAGCATTGCTTGCCCATTGTGGTTGGGTCTGGGCAACAAAGCCCAGATTCCTGCAGCCCCAGAGCTGCCCCGGCACATAGAGCCACTAGCCAACGCTGGAACTGGGCTGTGCTGAGCACCCACCGCAAGGAGAGGAGCAGGGAGCTGCTGTGGTGGCTGCACCGGGTGGGAGCTTCCCAGGGGCCGGGAAAGGACCACACAGAAACCTTGGCCCGTGCCTGGGTTGTGGCCGGGAACCGCCGGCCCCTCCTTGGCCATGAGAAATTTCCTGTTTCCCAACCAGCCCCAGCACCAGGCCGGCCACGTGCCCGTGCCATGGGGCTGCCCACTGCCAGGCTGCACTCGTGGCAAAGCTGGTGACTCCCAGGCTGGTGGTGACGAGCACAACTGCTTGAGATGAGTCCTTTGCTGGGCAGGTGAAGGTCACGGTTGTTTTTATCATCACAGGCAGCTCCTGGCTCCTGCGTTTGCTGCTCCAATCCCCCCAGTGCTCCAGGACACTGCCCATCATGGGGGGGGCTCAGCCACATGCTGGCCATGACGCTGCTGTTCCCACCCGGGGTGGCTGGTGATGGCCAGGTCTAGGGGTACCGCTTCCATTGCTGGATCTGGCTGCTCTCCTTGTCCCCCTCCCCATGTCCCCCCACCACAAGCCCACAGCAGAGCCCCAGGAGGAACCATGAGTCCATCAGTCCAGGCCTCCCTATGATGCTGCCCAAACTCGAAGCAGCATCCAGGCAGGAGGGCAAGGCGGGGATGCCGGTGATCCCCGGGGCCAACCCCACAGTGCTCTCCGGCACAAGGGGAAGCTCCGGTGCATCTCCCCAGGCTCGGGGAGAGAACAAAGGAGGGCATCTGCGGCAGAGGGAGTGCCGCTGCAGCGCCGCTAATCCGCCCCGTGTCCTCCTCGGGGTGCTCTGGCACACCCCACAGCCCTCCCGGTGGCACCACCGTGTGCCAGGGCTGCTCGACCCCAAGCCACCAGGCCCCCCTAGGGACGGCGGGCACCGTTCGATCCCATCCAGGCACGGCATTAGAAAGGGGGGGGAAACATCTCACATTAACGACTTTTGTCACCAAAGTCATTAACATAATAGGACTTTCCAGATCAAAATTGAATATTAATGCTACACCCGGCTGCGGAGTGAGACGGATAATTGCTCTAATACATTTTCCAGGAGGATTTTCGCATCGTGGTAGCAATTGCATTAGGAAAACTGATTATTTCTAACGCCCCGGCAATGGGCAGGGGGGAGGGGGGGGCCCGGTCCACGGAGTCCCGGGACCAGAGCTCCGTGGACCGGGCTCCCCCCTCCCCCCCGCCCTTTGTCTCCCAGTCCCGGCAGGGCCACCCCGGGCACGGACAAAGGCAGCTACGGGGTGTGCTGGGGGGAGTCTGCCATTAAATTGGCTTTAATTGCACTCGCCTGGGCTCGCTTCATTGATCAAACCCACTCAGGGAGCCCACCAAGGGGGGAGTCTACCCATGGGGGGGGTCTGCCCATGAAAAGGGGGGGGTTGCCCACCAAAGGGGCTGTGCCCAGGGATTGCAAGCTTGGGGTTTGCCCATCTCCCAGCTCTGAAAGCCCATTCCCACCCAGCACTGGGGGGTTTCCCCAGTGCTCACTGGGGGAAGGAAGAGCCTCAGGGCTGCTTGTTTTGTTTTTTCAGGAAGAAACTGTTTCCCAGAGCCAAACAATGTGCCAGCCCCAACCCAGTACCTGGTACCCCAGCACCAGGATCAGCCTTGCATGACCATCCCACAGCAATTCCATGCGCTGGGTTCAGCCATGAGGTTATTATCAGATGGAGAGGGATCCGATGGGGATATTTCAGCACTTTTCCCACAGTGAGGGGTGACATCCACGGAGGATGCTCCCGGGGGGGTCAGGATGCAGCCAGCCCTGCTCCCCACGGCAGGATTCCCCGGGAGATGGGGAGCCCTGGATCCGGCTGCTGAGCTCAGCCCGTGCCCTGCTCCCGGAAACACCACAGGGAAAATAATCAAGGAATAAGAGGGTTTTTAGGACAGCAGCAGGGAGGGGATGTGCCAAGACAGCAGGAGAGCATCAGGGCCCACCCCATGGAGGAGAAACCCCCTCTGTGGTGATGGGCTGGCAGTGCCACGGCCTTGGCACCATGGCCATGGAGGAGAGCGGGTACGTGCCCCCTCCGTGCTCACGCTGCCATCCCGTGTCCCTCCGGGCATGTGTCCGTGTGTCCCAGTGCATTGCACCCCGCCGCAGCTGCCTGTCCATGGGCACTAGTGTGTGTGCCAGGGCTGTGCCCCGTGGTGCCACCCTCTGTCCTTGTGCCCCGGCCCCGCGCTGTGTCCGTGCGTCCCGGTGAGCGCAGGTCTGTCCATGCGGTGCCGGAGGGTCCCCACGGGCTCTGCCGCGTCCCCCGGCCGCTCGCCCTCCTAACTCGATTGTCGTCCCGGCGTAATGAATAGCTCTGTTGTAATCTAATAGCTTTTACAAGTTATTGGGATTTATTTCAGCATTTTCAATCAATTACGGGTTTTTATTTGGAAAAAAAAAATACAACCCTGCAGTGCCCTGATGGGGATCCAGGGTGGCAGGGCCTGGTCGCCCCCGGTACCGGACCCGGCCTCCTCATTGCGTGGCCCCCGGTATTGAAGGACTCCTGGGGGTGAAGAGCCCCCAGCTCCCCTTCCCTCACGTAGCTCCCCACATTGCGCTGCCTCCTAAATATTGCACAGCCCCCCAACCCTGCACTGCATGACCCCCCCAAGCATTGCACAGCCCCCCAGCATTGCACCCCCCTCACCCAGCACCGCATGAACCCCAGTATTGTGCTCTCCCCTTCCCGCACTGCACAGCCCCCCAACATTGCACCACATGCCCCT
>VYZX01004992.1:0-14843 GCA_013401335.1 Brachypteracias leptosomus | reverse complement strand
TGCCTGACCCAAGAGTGGGGGACCAGGGTGGGGGCTCAGCTCCTCTCTCGATTCATAGTGGCCAGGGGGGGTTCCCCGGGGGACACCGGTGCTGGGGGGGTCACTGGCTTCTCAGCGTGGCCGTGTCCCTACGGCAGCAGCGGCTGGGCCCTCACACCCCTCGGGGCNCGTCGGGGCCTGGGCGACACATGGGAGCCCGAACGCAACGGAGGTTGTTAAAATAACATGGATCAGGCTAAAAATACCCCGGCAGAAACTCGCCTTAAAAAAAAAAAAAAAAAAAAAAANGGGGTGCCGCCGGGGCCCCCCCGCTTCCCGCCGGCACAGGCAGTGTTCTCGCCGCGGCACGGCGGCAGCGCCGGTTATTGTCGCCGCCTTGATGAGCTGTGAATACTAATAAAATTATATCTGCTTTAATGGGATTACAATTAGTGCGTGGATTAGGGCGGGNAAAAAAAAAAAAAAATAGGAGAAGCCAAACCCAACAACAGAAAGAGCTAAAAATATTCCCGGCTTTGGCAGGGCCGGCACAGCCGGAGCCGATCCCGGCGAGTTGTGCACGGAGGCTCCCGCGCCTCCGGGAACGTTGCTGGAGCCGTGAAAAATGATCATTCAATGCCCAGCGCGGTGTTGGGGAGGGGGGTCCCCAGCCCTGGCACCCCAGCATCCCCGCCACACGGTCATGCCATGGGGCTGGGAGCCGTGGCAGCGTGCGGAGCAGTAATTAAGGCCGATGATTGATAATTACCCCACCCAGCAGACGAAGCCAGCCCGCGGTTTGCCGGGTGGCAGTGGCGAGGCCGGCGCAGCACGAGGCAGCCGCGGGCACCGCGCTGGTTGGGGGGCTCCGGCCGCGCTCCCCCAAATGGCTCCTGGTGTCGGGCCGGACTACACCTCCCAGGAGCCTTTGCCGGGGGCTGGAGGCCTCCCAGGGAAGGGGAGATAAAAAGTGTTTAGCTTCATTTTATTAAAGCCATAATTCAGGGCTGAGCAGTTATTGCAAACAAATGCTTCGGTTCGCGGCTGGTTTTGGCACCGGGACCATGCAAATGATGGCACGAGGCGGCGCTGGGGGTTGGGGTGCGAAGAGCCGCGGCCTTGCTCGGTGACGGGGGGTCAGGGACCCCCGGAGTTGCCAGGAGCCCAGCCTGGGCTGGGGTGCAGCCCCCGTGCCCCGATCTGGGAACACAGCCCATCTGGGAGGCTACGATCCTACTGCCCTGCCACCCTTGTGCCGAGCAGGGCCGGGGGTCCCAACACCCCCACCATGGGTAGCAGTGCGGGAAACTTCGGCAGAGGCTCACGGAGCTCAATTTTTGCCCTTCTGACGTTTTTATGGACTAAGAGGCAGTTGAGAGCGCATCGGGCTGTTTGTCACCACGCAGAGCCCGCGGTGCAGCGCGGCCTGGAGCAGTGCCGGGGGGCTCACACGAGCTTTGCCGTGAGCACCGTCCTTGTGCCGGTGTTGATGTGCAGCTAGACCCCGGTAGGGCTGGTTTGTAGCCTGGCAGGGCCAGTTTACAGCCCGGTGTTGGTTTGCATCCCAGCGTGCATGTGCATCCCAGTGTGGGTGTTTATCCTGGTGCCAGTGTGCATCCCGGTATGGATGTGTGGCCCAGCCGCGGCGACGTGGCTGCGATCCCGGCACGGGTGTGCATGCTGGTGCCGGTGGCCGGGCGGTGATCCGGTGGCATGATGCTGGTGCCCAGCCGTGCTCCCGCAGCTGTCCCCCCTCCCCGGATTAAGTTGCAGGCCGGGTGCTGCGTGGTCGGTTCCCCGGCGTGGTGACGGCGGGGGGCAGGTGGGGACGGTGGTCCCGGCCGGGGTGGTGACACAGGGCTGGATGCCAGCGCTGCAGCCGCCTCGCATCGCGGTGTCCTCGTTAATGACCGAAGACGGGTGTGCCGAGGGGCCGGGAGGCCACAGCACAGCTCTGTCATGGCCGAGGCGCCGGGCTCCCCGTTCCCCCCCCCGGGCACTGCGTGCCAGCCCGGCCGCGCTGCCGCATGCGCCACATTTCCAAAAGTAGGTGTCAAAAGTTAAAAACAGATTTGGAGATTAACTCGTCTGCTCCTCGTTAGCCACGATTGTGCCGGGGTGACGACGCGTGTGTGGCCGGCGGGATGTGGAGACCCCCGATCCTGCGGGATCACCCCAGGGTGGGTTCGTCTGCTCGGTAGCGAGTGGTTGGATCCCATGGAGGTGATGCCAGGGTGAGCGGGCAGCCCCAGCAGCCGCGTGGCACCATCCCAGCAGCTGCCATGAGCCCCGGCTGCCACCGGTGATTGCCCCAAACTGGGGTGTCTCAGCACCCTGGTCTGCACATACCCAACCTTTGCCTCCCAGCCTGGCACCCCTGTGGGGGTCCTGTGCCAGGGGGACTGGGGACAGTGCCATGGCAGTGCCAGCCGGGTTCTGTGGGCCAAGCACCATGTGCTTGGCTGATCCCCAAGTAGGGGCTGAGGTGTGTATGGGCTCCATGGAGCATTTGGCTACCCCCCCCAGCCCAGAGTGTCCCCACCGTGTCCCCCCCCCAGCTGGTTCCTCTCCCAGGGCTGATGGCAGCAATACAGAGCAGCCAGGCAGGGAATAACGGCAGAAAATAAAAATAGTGGGATTTGGCAATTTGGTGACTCTGCAGAGATTCACACGGGCTGGGCCCCCCCGCCCCCCCCGCAGTAAATAAACACTCACCCAATAATCTCATTCTTGGAGTTCTTCTCTATCCGCTCCCTAAAACAAAACAGATGGGCACAGTGTGGCCCTGCCTGCATCCCTGCATCCATCCCTGCCTGCATCCCTGCCCTCATCCCTGCCCGCATCCCTGCCCACATCCCTGCCTGCATCCCTGCCTGCCCCACAGCATCATTCTAGGGCAGGATCTGACCCCACTGGGTGCTGGGGCCCTGGAAGGAGGGAGAGGACAAGTCCTCCCAGCCCCCCGGGGTTGCACGTGCTATGGGGTCACTGGTCAAGTTTTGTGGGAGTTCCTTGAAGGGAATCTCTGTGCTTGGGGACACCAGGGCCCCGTAGGACTTGGCTTCTCCAGGGTCCTAGGCTGGGCCTGCAGCTGCTCCTAAAATGCCCTCTGGGCTTTGTGAGCTGCACATGTTGAGCGTGCGAGTCATGCGTCAAGAGTGCAAGGGCTGTGCCAAGCATGCAAGTCAGGCATCAAGCGTGCAAGGCTTGTGCCAAGCGTGAAAGTCGGGTATCAAGGGGGCAAGGGCTGTGTCAAGTGTGCAAGTCAGGCATTGAGTGTGCAAGTCATGCATCAAGCGTGCAAGGAGCTCACGCCAAGTGTGCACACACCATGGCGTGCACCGAGCCAGGCGAGCAGTGAGCGTGTCAGTCGTGTGAGGAGCGCGCACCATCCTCACAAGCCCCGCGCAAGGAGCGAGCACCAAGCTCGCTGTGTTTGTGCATGGCCCCAGCAGGCGTGCGGGAGCGTGCAAGAGCGTGCAGGAGAGTGCAGGAGAGTACAGGAGCACGTAGGAGAGTGTAGGAGAGTGCAAGAGAGTGCAGGAGCGTGCGGGAGCATGCAGGAGAGTGCAGGAGCATGCAAGGGTGTGCGGGAGCATGCAGGAGAGTGCGGGAGCATGCAGGAGAGTGTGGGAGTGTGCAAGAGAGTGCACAAGAGTGTGCAGGAGCGTGCGGGAGCTCGCAGCTCCAGCCTCCCCTTCGCTCCGTCGCGAGCTCGACAGCTTGCGAGCGGCACTTAGCGCGCAGCGACTGCCGTGTGATTACCCATCGGATAACGTTTTAATTGCACTTCTGGCGCGCTGTCAAGCTCGTTTGAACCGCGTTTCGATATTACAGCATTTATTTAGTGCCATAACAATATGGATTAATCTTAAATTATAACGCCGGGGAAATTATATTACACTTATTTCCTATTTGCCAAATATTCCGAGGGGCTGTGTGGGCTGCAAAGCGCGGNGGGCCCCCCCGCCCCCCCCGCAGTAAATAAACACTCACCCAATAATCTCATTCTTGGAGTTCTTCTCTATCCGCTCCCTAAAACAAAACAGATGGGCACAGTGTGGCCCTGCCTGCATCCCTGCATCCATCCCTGCCTGCATCCCTGCCCTCATCCCTGCCCGCATCCCTGCCCACATCCCTGCCTGCATCCCTGCCTGCCCCACAGCATCATTCTAGGGCAGGATCTGACCCCACTGGGTGCTGGGGCCCTGGAAGGAGGGAGAGGACAAGTCCTCCCAGCCCCCCGGGGTTGCACGTGCTATGGGGTCACTGGTCAAGTTTTGTGGGAGTTCCTTGAAGGGAATCTCTGTGCTTGGGGACACCAGGGCCCCGTAGGACTTGGCTTCTCCAGGGTCCTAGGCTGGGCCTGCAGCTGCTCCTAAAATGCCCTCTGGGCTTTGTGAGCTGCACATGTTGAGCGTGCGAGTCATGCGTCAAGAGTGCAAGGGCTGTGCCAAGCATGCAAGTCAGGCATCAAGCGTGCAAGGCTTGTGCCAAGCGTGAAAGTCGGGTATCAAGGGGGCAAGGGCTGTGTCAAGTGTGCAAGTCAGGCATTGAGTGTGCAAGTCATGCATCAAGCGTGCAAGGAGCTCACGCCAAGTGTGCACACACCATGGCGTGCACCGAGCCAGGCGAGCAGTGAGCGTGTCAGTCGTGTGAGGAGCGCGCACCATCCTCACAAGCCCCGCGCAAGGAGCGAGCACCAAGCTCGCTGTGTTTGTGCATGGCCCCAGCAGGCGTGCGGGAGCGTGCAAGAGCGTGCAGGAGAGTGCAGGAGAGTACAGGAGCACGTAGGAGAGTGTAGGAGAGTGCAAGAGAGTGCAGGAGCGTGCGGGAGCATGCAGGAGAGTGCAGGAGCATGCAAGGGTGTGCGGGAGCATGCAGGAGAGTGCGGGAGCATGCAGGAGAGTGTGGGAGTGTGCAAGAGAGTGCACAAGAGTGTGCAGGAGCGTGCGGGAGCTCGCAGCTCCAGCCTCCCCTTCGCTCCGTCGCGAGCTCGACAGCTTGCGAGCGGCACTTAGCGCGCAGCGACTGCCGTGTGATTACCCATCGGATAACGTTTTAATTGCACTTCTGGCGCGCTGTCAAGCTCGTTTGAACCGCGTTTCGATATTACAGCATTTATTTAGTGCCATAACAATATGGATTAATCTTAAATTATAACGCCGGGGAAATTATATTACACTTATTTCCTATTTGCCAAATATTCCGAGGGGCTGTGTGGGCTGCAAAGCGCGGGCTTGGGGGGTGGCCCGGGGGCCGCGTCCTGTCCAGGACAGGGGGTGGCAGCTCTGTGGGGTTCCCGGATTGTTGGGGGGGGACACGCAGGGCCAGGGGGGTCCCTGCCAGCTCCCGACGTCTCTGCGTGCGGCCCCGGCCTCGCTCGGAATGTTCCAGCCCCAAAATAGCCAAGGGAGTAACTCAACCCCACGCACGTCCCCCCCGCCACCGCCCTGGGGACTGTCACCTCGCCCAGGCGTGGCTGGGGGGGCTGCAGCCCCCTCACCCCCCCAGAATGGAGCCCTGAAGTATGGCGGTGAAGCCCCCCCCACCTTCCCAGATCTGCAGCAAGAGGCTGGGGCATCCTGGAGTGGGGGGCTGGGGACCCCCTCCCTTTCCCAGTAGCATTTTGGGGACCCCACTGCTGCCCCCCAGCCCAGAAACCTGCGGGGCTCGAGCAGCCGTAGCCGGAGTGACTCCCTCCAGGGCTGTGTCCCCCCCACGCCCGCCCTGGTCCCGTTTGCTGGTGAGGGAACTTTCCATCCTCCCAGCACATTCCCATCTGCGCGCTTGGCGCAGGGGCGAGGAGTGGCTGGGGGGGAGCACCCCTTTCTCCCCCCACCCCAGTCCCACCAACACCCCCCACACCCCGTAGCCCCCCCGGTGCTGTCGGTGCGGTCGTGCTGAGACCTGGCACACTCACCACATGGGTGACCCTCTGTGGATTTAGGGCCAAGGAACCCCCCTGACCTCCCCAGCTGCGGTTTGGCAGCGGCTTCGCTTCCCTCTTAACCCCTTCCTCCGGCTGCCGACACCCCCAGCCCCTTTTCGGGGGTCCCAGGAGCCACAAGCCCCCTCCCCTGCCTCAGTTTCCCTGCCCAGCCTGCGCAGGGAGAGATGAGCTGTGCAGGGTCTTGGGGACCCTTCCCCGTCCGTGCTGGCACCANCTGGGCTTTGTGAGCTGCACATGTTGAGCGTGCGAGTCATGCGTCAAGAGTGCAAGGGCTGTGCCAAGCATGCAAGTCAGGCATCAAGCGTGCAAGGCTTGTGCCAAGCGTGAAAGTCGGGTATCAAGGGGGCAAGGGCTGTGTCAAGTGTGCAAGTCAGGCATTGAGTGTGCAAGTCATGCATCAAGCGTGCAAGGAGCTCACGCCAAGTGTGCACACACCATGGCGTGCACCGAGCCAGGCGAGCAGTGAGCGTGTCAGTCGTGTGAGGAGCGCGCACCATCCTCACAAGCCCCGCGCAAGGAGCGAGCACCAAGCTCGCTGTGTTTGTGCATGGCCCCAGCAGGCGTGCGGGAGCGTGCAAGAGCGTGCAGGAGAGTGCAGGAGAGTACAGGAGCACGTAGGAGAGTGTAGGAGAGTGCAAGAGAGTGCAGGAGCGTGCGGGAGCATGCAGGAGAGTGCAGGAGCATGCAAGGGTGTGCGGGAGCATGCAGGAGAGTGCGGGAGCATGCAGGAGAGTGTGGGAGTGTGCAAGAGAGTGCACAAGAGTGTGCAGGAGCGTGCGGGAGCTCGCAGCTCCAGCCTCCCCTTCGCTCCGTCGCGAGCTCGACAGCTTGCGAGCGGCACTT
Source organism: Brachypteracias leptosomus (assembly GCA_013401335.1). Lineage (NCBI taxonomy): Eukaryota > Metazoa > Chordata > Aves > Coraciiformes > Brachypteraciidae > Brachypteracias > Brachypteracias leptosomus. The sequence goes on along the minus strand of VYZX01004992.1, from coordinate 8,068 downwards.
AGCGCGCAGCGACTGCCGTGTGATTACCCATCGGATAACGTTTTAATTGCACTTCTGGCGCGCTGTCAAGCTCGTTTGAACCGCGTTTCGATATTACAGCATTTATTTAGTGCCATAACAATATGGATTAATCTTAAATTATAACGCCGGGGAAATTATATTACACTTATTTCCTATTTGCCAAATATTCCGAGGGGCTGTGTGGGCTGCAAAGCGCGGGCTTGGGGGGTGGCCCGGGGGCCGCGTCCTGTCCAGGACAGGGGGTGGCAGCTCTGTGGGGTTCCCGGATTGTTGGGGGGGGACACGCAGGGCCAGGGGGGTCCCTGCCAGCTCCCGACGTCTCTGCGTGCGGCCCCGGCCTCGCTCGGAATGTTCCAGCCCCAAAATAGCCAAGGGAGTAACTCAACCCCACGCACGTCCCCCCCGCCACCGCCCTGGGGACTGTCACCTCGCCCAGGCGTGGCTGGGGGGGCTGCAGCCCCCTCACCCCCCCAGAATGGAGCCCTGAAGTATGGCGGTGAAGCCCCCCCCACCTTCCCAGATCTGCAGCAAGAGGCTGGGGCATCCTGGAGTGGGGGGCTGGGGACCCCCTCCCTTTCCCAGTAGCATTTTGGGGACCCCACTGCTGCCCCCCAGCCCAGAAACCTGCGGGGCTCGAGCAGCCGTAGCCGGAGTGACTCCCTCCAGGGCTGTGTCCCCCCCACGCCCGCCCTGGTCCCGTTTGCTGGTGAGGGAACTTTCCATCCTCCCAGCACATTCCCATCTGCGCGCTTGGCGCAGGGGCGAGGAGTGGCTGGGGGGGAGCACCCCTTTCTCCCCCCACCCCAGTCCCACCAACACCCCCCACACCCCGTAGCCCCCCCGGTGCTGTCGGTGCGGTCGTGCTGAGACCTGGCACACTCACCACATGGGTGACCCTCTGTGGATTTAGGGCCAAGGAACCCCCCTGACCTCCCCAGCTGCGGTTTGGCAGCGGCTTCGCTTCCCTCTTAACCCCTTCCTCCGGCTGCCGACACCCCCAGCCCCTTTTCGGGGGTCCCAGGAGCCACAAGCCCCCTCCCCTGCCTCAGTTTCCCTGCCCAGCCTGCGCAGGGTGAGATGAGCTGTGCAGGGTCTTGGGGACCCTTCCCCGTCCTTGCTGGCACCACGGCTGGAGGAGCAGAGCAGGGGGGGCTGCTCTGACTGTGCACTGTGCCAAGCTGTGCCAGGCCATGCCAGGCTGCTCCATGCCGTGCCAAGCTGCGCCGAGCCGTGCCATGCTAAGCTGTGCCATGCCATGCCAAGCTGCTCCATGCCATGCCATGCCATGCTGAGTCACACCATGCCAAGTTAAGCTGCCCCGTGCCGTGCCAAGCTGTGCTGAGCATGTCATACTAAGCTGTGCCATGCTGTGCCGTGCCGTACCATGCCAAGCTGTGCCACACCATGCCAGGCTGTACTGCACTATGCCATGCCAAGCTGTGCTGAGCCATGTCATACTAAGCTGTGTTATGCCGTGCCAAGCTGCACTGTGCCATGCCAAGCTGTGCAGAGCCATGTCATACTAAGCCGTGCCATGCCAATCTGTGCCAGGCCAGGCCGTGGCAGTGCGGGAACGAGCAGGGAGCCGTGGCAATGGCGTGTGAGGCGGGTGGGAGCAGCGTTGGCAGCCAGCGTGCGCCGGGGGACCCGGCCGTGCCAGTGGGTGTGAGTCAGCGGGTGAGGCGGCCCCGCCAGCCCCCTGGGACCCCCCGCGCCAGCCCCGTCGGAGGAGGCGGGAGTTGGGGGGGAATGTTTTATTTTTTTACAGCTTGTTTCACAGCTTCCAGAAAAGGCTCGTTCTGGAAAGCTCGGCTCCCTGCCCGGCACAGCCGCCCGGCACGCTGCCGGCTCCACACCCCGCCGAGGGGTCCCCCGGCACGACCGGGGCTGGGGTGCATCAGGGAGGATGCTCATGGGTGGCATCGGGCACGGGCTCTTCCAGGATGCGCTGGCACAGCCCGGCCGACCGGTGGGTCCCGGTGCAGTGCGGGCAGCGTCCGGTTCCCAGGCCCACGGTGGGCGCGGCCGTGCCCCCGGCCCACGCGGCCCCTGGCCCGGGCTCAGTCCCCGGGCGACCGGTGCAGGAAGGAGCTGCCTGAAACCACATCCCGACACTCATCCCAGAGGCATCCCGGCGGGATTAGCCGGGGAGCGTGGGCCGGCTTAGAGAGCAAAGCGGCGCTTCCTGCCCCGGCTGGCGTGGCGGACGGCCAGCACCGGCTCCTCCGTGCCACGCCACGCCGTGCCGAGCTGTGCCGAGCCGTGCCAAGCTGTGCCAAGCAATACTGAGCCATGCTGAACCATGCCAAGCTGTGCTCAGCTGTGCCATGCCACGCCAAGCTGTGCTGAGCCATGCTGAGAATATCGAGCTGTGCCAAGCCATGCCAATCCATACCAAGCCATGCCAAGCCGTGCCAGGGAGTGGGTGGGCAGCCATGTCCTCGCCAGCCCCCGTCACACACGTGCGGACACAGGAGGACGATGCTCCCCCCGCCCTGGCTCCACCCGGCCCCTGGCCACCAGCTCCCGTGTTTCCACCATGACCTCACGGCTGGGCCGGGGTGGGGACCGTGATGGGAACTGGAATGGGAACTGGAATGGGGGGCTGGGGCCCCCCTGGGCTGCTGGAGGGGCTGACGGGGTCATGGTGGGAGCTGCCCCCCTGCTCTGCCCTTCCTGGCACCCCCGACCCTCCCTGCACACGCATGTGCACATGTATGTGCATGCACATGCAGCTCTGTCCCCTCTCTGTGGTGTCCCAGCCCCGGGGAGATGTTGCCCTGGTCACTGGCAGCTGTCCCCGTGCCCCCAGCCTTCCTGCCACCACCCTGGGCACTGGCAGGGCTCTGGTTGCCACGGCTGGCAGCGTGGCATGGCATGGCACAGCCTGGGCTCATCCTGGCACCGGGGCGGCCACTGGAGCTCAGAGCTGGGGTGGAGGGGCAGCGCGGGCAGCACACGCTTGTGCAAAGCCTCCCATGTGCCAGCTCTGCCATGCGTGTGCCAGCCCCGGGGGGCAGTGGGAGCGTGAGGGGTGTGCGAGCACAAGCAGGGTGGTCACACGAGGGGTGTGTGTGCACAAGGGATGCACAAGCACAGTGTGTGCCCACGAGCATGCCCAAGTGAGCACGGTGCCATGGCGGGGGGTCCCGGGCAGCCCCTCCTGACTCTCTCCTCTCCCCCGCAGCTGGCAGCGGCCTGATGGGCAGTGCACCCACCTCCTCCTTCATGGGGGGCTTCCTGAGCGGCAGCCTGGGCTCGGGGGCCCCCAGCCCCCCCGCCGGCCCCACCGCCTCCCCCCCGGAGCCAGCGTTCCGCGGGCCCCACTCCGGCACCTCCCAGATCTGGTTCTCGCACTCCCACGAAGGTGAGCGGGCATCGGGGCAGGGGTGGGTGGCAGCACCCCGGGGTGGGCATCTCTGTGGGGTGTCTCTGGGGGGTGTCCCTGGGGGGCTCTGCCTGGTGCCAGGGGTGACATCCGTCCGGTGCTCGTGCAGACGAGGCTCAGACCTCCCAGGCGCTGGCACACAGGGTGGTCGTGGCAGCCGGCCGGCGTGGGCACGCGGTTGGCACACAGCGAGCTCCAGGGTGGCAGCAGGGTGAGCAGGGGGGGTGGCACATACCCACAGACCTCCCTGGGTACTCACAGGGACCAGGCTCAGCCCCCCACAGTCAGGGCTCAGGCTGGGGGGGGGCTGGTGCCAGGCTGCAGTCCCCCCACACCGTGTGCCAGGGCTGGGCTGAGGCCAGCCCAGTTCGTGTCACAGGTGATGAACTGGGGGCTGCGCTCCCCTCCCGCAGCAGGGACCCCGGTTAGTAGACCCCCCATGCAATGGGGAGCGGGGGGGGTGTCCCCACAGCCTGGCACTGCCCCCAGCACCCCGGCGTGTCCCTGTCCCCACCGGAGTGGCCGGAGCGAGGGCCGACAGAGTTAAGGAGCGGGGAGGTGGTGTTGGCACGGGGCCCTGGCAGCCGGCCCAGCTGGTAGTTTGACCGGCTGCCAGTTGGCTACCGGCGTGCCGGGGGGGTTGGAGGGGGGGGCGGGCAGCGCACGCGGCTCCGGCAGCCCACCGCTGATGGACAGACAGCCCCGGACAGCAGAGAGCCCGACAGGGCTGTGCCCAGCTCTGCCTCAGTCCGGGGGGTCTGCACAGCCACCAGTGACATGAGTTTGTGGGGTCTTTATGGCCACCAGTGTCGAGAGTTTGTGGGGTCTCTATGGCCACCAGTGTCACGAGTTTTGTTGGGTCTCTGCAGCCACCAGTGTCATGAGTTTGTGGGGTCTTTGCAGCCACCAGTGGCGTGAGTTTGTGAGGTCTTTATGACCACCAGTGTCATGAGTTTGTGGGGGTCTCTGCAGCCACCAGTGATGTGAGTTGGTGGGGTCTTTATGGCCACTAGTGTCTTGAGTTTGTGGGGTCTCTGCAGCCACCAGTGTCTTGAGTTTGTTGGGTCTCTGCAGCCACCAGTGTCATGAGTTTGTGGGGTCTCTGCAGCCACCAGTGGCGTGAATTTATGGGGTCTTTATGGCCACCAGTGCCACAAGTTGGTGGCCCTTTATGGCCACTAGTGTCATGAGTTTGTGGGGTCTCTGGCCACTGCTGCCATGAGTTGGTGGGGTCTCAGCCCAGCTCCCCAGGGCTGCAGGGGAGTCACAGGCTCCAGCAAAGTGTTGACAGCCAGAGATGCTGCGGGGGGGGGGGGTCGTGTGTTGTGAAGGCACCCGGCCCCCCTGACCACCCGCTGTGCCCCCAGCCCCGGGGTACCCCCGCTTCTCCGGGAGCCTGGCATCCACCTTCCTGCCCATGAGCCACCTGGACCACCACGGCAACAGCAACGTCCTCTACGGCCAGCACCGCTTCTACGAGAGCCAGAAAGGCAGGTACCGGGGTCCTGGCACCGCGGGGCCACCGCCACCTCCAGGGCTGGTGGGGGTCCCCAGCCTGGCACGAGTAGGGAGCTCAGAGCCCATCGCCGGTGTCCCCGTGCCCGGTGTCGGGCCCCTGGGGAGCAGCGGGGCCGGCGGGCACAGGGTGGGCACAGGGCCCAGCCGCCACTCTTGCTTTTCACAATATTGTGGCGGGCGCTTAATAGGGAGCATTGTTTGGGTGGGAAATGGAGTTAATTAGGCCGGGCTGTCCCCCACGCTCCTCCCCTCGTTAGCGGGCAGCCTCATTAGCGGGATGCCCGCACCCCTGCCGGTGCTGGGTGAGGGGTCCATGGGGGGCTCACCCATCGCCCTCCCTTCCAGATAACTTCTACCTGCGCAACCTGCCCGCCCAACCTGCCCTGCTGCCCACCGGACACGGCTTCCCTGGCATCACCCGCGCCGGGCCCCCTGCCGGCTCCTGCAGCCGGGAGCGGGAGGCCGGACCCCTGCCCAAGACCCCCAAGGACTACGACCGCTTCCTGGCGGGCAAGGAGAAGGTGGCCAAGGGGGACCCCAAGGAGCGGGCGCCCGAGGAGGACCCCAAGGAGCGGCACAAGGCGGTGCTGCCCGTGCCACCCGAGGGGCACTGCAAAGAGGGGCTGCCCCCCAGGGGAGCCGGCGACGGCCGCCCCAAGCACCTCGCCTCCTGCCTGCTGGGTGCCAAGGGGCTGGACGGCGATGCCAGCCGTGCCGTGCTGCCCAGCTGCGCCGGCAGCGCCATGCCCCGCGCCGGCCGCTGCGGTGCCAAGGAGCCGTGCCGGGGCGAGCGGGAGCCGGGTGCCCCCGAGGTGCCCCAGCCCTACGGCGAGTGCGTGGAGCGGCGGCAGATGCTGCACCACGCCGTCTCCTACGCGGTGCCCACCGCCCCCGCCACGCTCGGCCCCGCCGCCGGCTCCTTCCCTTGCCTGCAGCTCCACGCCGGCCCTGAGGTGCTGTGCCCGCTGCCGGAGCCGGCCGGGAGGGAGCTGAAGCTGAGCGGTGCCACGCTGGTGCCCTCGGTGGGGCACCTCACGGACAAGAGCCGCTCCTTCCAGGTGGCAGCGGAGGCCGGCGGGCTGGAGCGTGCCGATGCCAAGGAGCGGCACGCCGAGGTGGGCACCGAGCCCCCGGCTGCTTACGGTGGCCCCTTCCACCACCCGCTGAAGGCGGAGGGTCCAGCGGAGCGGCGGCTGGACTGGGGAGGTCCTGGCAGCCGGCTGAAGGGGCTGGAGTACCTGGGTGGGGGTACGGCCGAGGGGCCCCCCTTCACCAGCCGGGCTCCGGCACCCAAGGGTGCTCTGGACAAGGGCTACTTCGAGGTGCCACCAGCGCCCGACTGCTCCCGCGCCCCCCGCCCCGACCCGCTGGGCGTCCGGGTCGGCCCCTCCTGCTGCACTTTAGAGAAGGGCCCCCCCAAGGACCCCCCTCCCGGGCCGGCTCCCCAGAAGGTGGCACGAATCCGGCACCAGCAGCACCCCGAGGCGGAGGCGGCCGGTGTCGAGGGCAAGCGCAAGCCCCTGGAGCTGAGCGCCCTGGGCTACGGCGGACCCCCCCTGCCCCCCTGGGGTGTGCAGGGACAGGGACCCCCCCTCGCCGTGGCAGAGGAGAGGAAGGGTCCTTACCTGGACCCCTTCGGCACGAGTCTGCAGCCGGCTGCGTTGATGACTCAGGGTCCGGTGCTGCCCCAGGAGGTGCCAACCGCCCCCGACGAGGTGTCGGCCATGAAGAACCTGCTGAAATACAGCAACCAGGCGCTGCTGGGCGGGCAGAAGGGCCCCCCCTTCGTGGGGCTGGGGGGCGTCAAGGGCAGCTGTGCCCACCAAGACGCCAAATTCCCCCCGGGGAAGGGGCAGCCGGAGCTGGAGCGGCCGGACTGTGCCCGCAGCCGGGAGCACGAGGGGCTGGCGAGCGGCGAGGGCGAGGTGCGGCAGCCGCCCGTGGGCATCGCCGTGGCCGTGGCGCGGCAGAAGGACACGCTGGGGCGGCCCGACACCTACGGCAGCGCTGGCACCGGGCGGCAGGGCCGGGCGGGCCCTGGCATCAAAGGTAAGGGCTTGGGGTGGTGGCAGGATGGGGGGCGGCTGGCGGTGCCGCGCTGATGCCAATGTCATGTCCCTGGCCCAGCGGGCACCGCGCGGCCCATGCACCTCATCGACCTGGAGGCAGAGGAGGAGCGGGGCCGGCTCTGCGAGGAGCGCCTGGGGCTGCCGGGGAGAGAGCTCCTTCTCCAGTAAGTGGGGGGCAAGGGGGTACCCGGGGTGCCCGGTGCTGGGGACATGGGGCTCCCTGCAGTGCCCGCTGCTGGCACAACACCCCATGTCCCTGCTTTTTCTTCCCGCAGGGACAACAAGGACCTGGTGGAGTTTGCCCGGATGCACCCGTCCGGGGGGTGTCCCGGTGAGCTGACCCCCCACCTGATGATCGCTGGGGGCTCGTCGCTGCCAGCGGGGCAGCTCGGGGGGGACCCCGCTGCCCACGCCCACCCGGCACACACGCACTGGCTGCCCCGCACCCGCAGCCCCTCCATCTGGATGGGGGGACACTCCTACGGTCAGTACCACCAGCAGGCGGGGTGGGGGGCTGCAGGAGGAGGGCTGGCTGGGTGCTGACCCCACACACACCCCGGCAGTGGGGTGATGCCCACCTGGCACTGATTAACCCCCCCCTCTGCCCCACAGGCATCGGGCACCCCGCGCTGCACCAGAACCTGCCGCCCGCCTTCCCCGCCTCCATGCCCAGCACCATGCAGCCCGTCTTCCCCCTCTCGCAGGAGCCCCCTGCCCAGCTCGTCATCCTGCCCACAGAGCCCCCTGCCCACGGCACCCCCCACACTCTGGGTGAGGCTGGGGTGGGGGTATGGCTGCGGGCACCCCCCTTGCCTTGTGCTGGGGTTGGGAGGGGGATTCCCAGGGGCACTGCTGGGGGGGGAAATGAGGTCCCTGGGGGTGCAGGGGTGGGTGATGGGTCCCTGCAGCTGCTGGAGGTGTGAGGATGGGAGATGGGGACCCTCTGGGTGCTTTTTGAGGTGCAGGGGTGGGAGTTGGGTCCCTACAGGTACTGCTGGGGGCACGGGGCTGGCGGGTGAGTCCCTGGGGGTGCAGGGGAGGGTGTCGGGGTCCCTGCGGGTGCTGCCAGGGG
>VYZX01004991.1:103587-164589 GCA_013401335.1 Brachypteracias leptosomus | reverse complement strand
GCTCACAGCCAGAGTTCATAGACTTTGTCATGGCTGGCTTCCAAAAATCAATTCAGTTTTGTAAAATAAATGTGATGATTAAAGCAATGAAATTATTTCCCTTCCTGGAATGCTGGAGTACTTTTTTTAAATTGTATTTCTCCATAATGGCATGTTTAAATTTGTGCCTTAGAATTTGCTGATGTATTTAGCTGAAGTCCTGACTCATCATCTTTCTCATATTCCCATATTTCCTGTAAATATTGAATATTTACACATTCTGGACTGGAAAGCCCATAGGAATACACAAAACTACAAACATTTCTTACTGTGGCAAAGACTGCAAAAATGTTGACCATATAAAGAGATCTTTGGCTTTCATATCCATGTGAAGAAGCCATTCTGAAACTGATTTGTGCCCAGTGAAAATCAATTTGGCAACAATCTGGTTTCCGGGCCTGTGGATTTCATGTAGAAGAAGAACTAACATAGTGAAACTGTTCCGCTGACATTAACAGAATTGTTTAACGGTGGATACTGAGAACACTCTCCCTGGGGACGCTTTGGATGAGATTATTAGTTTTGCCCTGGTTTCAGGGGGCTATAGCAGTAGTCATCCATTGAGCATCTATTTAAAGAAGTTTTATTCCTCTTGATTCTCTCATAGCCCTTGATGACATTACTTGTGCTGTGTCTTGACCATCAACAGAATTTTGCAAATAGAATTAGGCAAAACTCTCCACCATGTCAACCTGTTCAACTGGTGGAAACAAACTGCAATAGAGTAACGATGGTTCCAGTGAAATCACAGCTTGAGATCCAAAGTGCTGCACAGATCCAAAATGTGGCTGTAATGATGCTGTGTTAATTTCTAACTGCTAATGCTCTAAAAGAAGGAAAAAAATAGCTTGTTACATCCAAATTCAGTTATTTAGGGCTAACAGAAAAATTATGAGACTCTGTCTTTCGCAAAGACTGGACTTGGAGGTGAAGCAGGAAATTATTATTTAAATGCTGCCAGACTTCATCCCCTATCCTATTCTGTCCCCTTCAGATTCTTATACCCCATGGCTACTATCAGAATAGCGCCATTTCAATAAAAATGAAAACTTAATTAAAACTAATGTTTCAGGATGTGCTTAACACAACTATAAAAATAAATGTACATATGATTAACTAGTCCTTGTATAAAATCTCCATTTAGATGTAAGGAGCATTTCTTTTGTTTCTTACTTGCTTTTCTGCTTAAAAAACCCATAGGGTTGTAAAATTAAAAGAATTTGCTGACAGCTATCTTAATCAAGACATTCAACTTTAAAATATATTTTTTAGTCTGGATAACATAATAAGAATATTGTGGCTTTATTTTTATTTCAAATAATTTCATGTTGACTGTCTGTTATTGTGACAATAGGAAAAGCAAGGCCTAAAACAAAGGGTAGATTAAATTGACAATAAAATCACAACAAAGATTGTTAACAAAAGATGCCCTGAAGGGTTCTTGGTTTCATACTGTATGTTTTGATGCTTTANGTGCTAAAACTCTCATCTACAAATGCATATTTGCTGCTCACAAAAGTAGCGTGACAGTAGAATGAGGCCCTTGACACATGCTCAGCTTCCAGTTATTTGCATGCTTTGACCTGACCTCATTTATTGAATATTCAAGGCCCATTGGCATAGCGCAGGAAGCGTAATTCTTGGGAGATGAAACAGAGCAAGGCATGTTTTCAATGACAGTAAACAAGCTGAAAATATCTTATTTGGCTTTTAAATGATGTATTGAGTTGAAAGAGTTGTAATTTAGGTGGGAAACAACCATCTTTAAATTGAATACATTTCCTATGAAGAATCTGGAGGAAGATAGTGTATACAATGGCAATGTCACTTTTAGTGCTTTGGTTCTCAGGATGAAACTTCCCTTAAACACAGGCCCAGATTTCTTGTCTAAGCTTCTCTGCAGTATTCTGTCATATGAAATCTAGCATACTCATGCTTCTAAACTTTATAAATAAAGTATAATATGAATTGAAGTGTCTCCCAGGGANTTTAGTCTGGATAACATAATAAGAATATTGTGGCTTTATTTTTATTTCAAATAATTTCATGTTGACTGTCTGTTATTGTGACAATAGGAAAAGCAAGGCCTAAAACAAAGGGTAGATTAAATTGACAATAAAATCACAACAAAGATTGTTAACAAAAGATGCCCTGAAGGGTTCTTGGTTTCATACTGTATGTTTTGATGCTTTAGCATCTTTTCTAGATTTTATTTTTTTATAACAATAGAAAAAAATCATGTTAGCAGTTAAGTCCTTACAATAACAGATAACAGTTAAATTTCAGACCATGCATATTTGAGGTACTTTGTCTAGCAGGAAGTTATCCCGATGAACATAATGGATTTGTCATCCTGACAAATCAGTCAAGAGCTTTAGTAAACCGTGNGCTTTTAAATGATGTATTGAGTTGAAAGAGTTGTAATTTAGGTGGGAAACAACCATCTTTAAATTGAATACATTTCCTATGAAGAATCTGGAGGAAGATAGTGTATACAATGGCAATGTCACTTTTAGTGCTTTGGTTCTCAGGATGAAACTTCCCTTAAACACAGGCCCAGATTTCTTGTCTAAGCTTCTCTGCAGTATTCTGTCATATGAAATCTAGCATACTCATGCTTCTAAACTTTATAAATAAAGTATAATATGAATTGAAGTGTCTCCCAGGGATTCTTCCAATGTCTGATACAAGCTTGACCAAGCTGTATGAACATACTTCTGCTATAAGTAAGTGTATTATGAATGTAGCCATTTTTAACTCAAACTCTGATACATCTGGTTTTAATTTTAATGTCTTAAGTACCAAGGGCTTAAGACTGTCTATAGTTTTCAGGTTAACTGAGAACCCAGGCAATGCTTATGGACATCTTCAGGATTGTTTCCTCATGATGGCTTACTTAAGTTTTGAGCTGCCACAATTTTATCATACTTACCTTTAATAACTTGGACAGGAAAATTTTTGGTTCATAGTAGAATAATTTACACTTTATAACATCATCTTCATTTGAATAAGACCTTAAAAACATTTAGCTTTTTTCACTTGTGTGCAGCTGAATTGATAAAGTTATCTGAACTTCTTTATTTTTATGGAATGTAAAAGTGTTATACTATCTCCCAAAGCAAATTAATTTACAAGATACAAACACAGACAAAAGCATCTTGTAAGTGATAATAATATTTCAAAGAAAAATTTTATTATGTTTCAGAAAGATAGGGCTTTGTACTTAGAATTAAACTTCTGTTTAAATTGTTTAGTATTTTCAACCCATTGTGTAATTTCCATCTCTTCCTACCTGAAATGTTTCTGTGAAGCAGTATTTCAATGTCTTCACTTGAAAGTACCACTTTCTTCTTGTGGTACACAGGATATTTCAGTGACTACAATATATTTTGGCTGGTTTCAAGAAGCATGCACTCTCTTTTAATCTATACACAACCTCAATTAGTGTTCAGGTCAGTAAGTGGGAAGACATTTATGGAATCAATCATTTTGGGTTAAGGAGTACATATACTGCAAGCGTACTAATGGAATGGAAATAATGCCTGGAACATCTCCAGAACAGTCATAGTCTCAATGGAGCAATTAAATATGTATGAAGAGTATTTGCAGTGAAGTTCACACACATCAGCCTAAGGCTTGTATTTTTGATTTAATTTATTCACAGCCTTTCTGCATACTGCTGTTTGATTGTTGTCCTGGTCTTGGCTAGGATAGAGTTAATTTTCTTCCTAGTAGCTGGTACAGTGCTGTGTTTTGGATTTAGTATGAGAATAATGTTGACAACACACTGATGTTTTAGTTGTTGCTAAGTAGCACTTATCCTAAGTCAAGGATTTTTCAGTTTCCCCTGCTCTGCCAGTGAGGAGATGCACGAGAAGTTGGGAGTGATCATGGCCAGGACACCTGACTCGAACTAGCCAAAGGGATATTCCATACATTCCATACCATAGGGTGTCATGCTCAGTGTATAAACTAGGGGGAGTTGATCAAGAGGGACAGATCACTGCTCAGGGACTGGCTGGGCATTGATCAGCTGGTGGTCAGCAATTATATTGTGCATCACTTGTCTTTCTTGGGGTTTATTTATCTCTTTTTTGTTGTTGTTATCTGCATTTTCATTACTATTATTATCATTATTATTTTTATTACTATTAGAATTATCATTATGTTTTAATTTCAATTATTAATCTTTTCTTAATGCACAAGTTTTAATTTTTCTTTTTCTCTTCCCCATCCCACCAGAGGGAGGAGTGAGAGAGCAGCTGCATGGTGCTTAGCTGCCAGGTCAGGTTAAACCATGACATGGTCCAAAAGTACTTCTGCACACAACCTCCTGCGTTGTCTATGTATCCAATGACTGACAGGTACAGTGACAGTTACTATTTTTAAATCACTATCTCAGGAGAAAGCAGTAGTCTTTGTAGTAGAAAAGTGCAGTGTTAGTATTCAGGTTAGCAGTTTTTATTCATTAATAGATTTGACATCATTCACAGGATAGGAAGTTGCCTTCGAAATTAATTCAGAAACTGTTTGAGTATTTAGCAAAACTTCTCAGCCTGAATGTGCTGGCATTATTAGGTCTTCAAATTAGAGTACTGCATGATACAACCTATATTACATATCTTCACAGCATTTCTTTTATCCTTCATGAAAGAGATGCTTGTACTATAGCTGCTTTTTCATATAATCATGAATGCCAGAGCTCTTAGAAAAGTTAGTGGTTATATTTCCTGCAAAATGTATAAAAGAACACATGCTATTTTCAGGGTCAGTAATTCTTTGTTCTCTCTGCTATTTTCAGTAATAAATAAAACAAACTATTTGAGGCTTTGTAAAGTGAGTTTGTTTCTTTTGATGGGTCTCAGTTCTATGATTTGTCACTGTTCAGAGAGCAGCAGCGTATTAGCTGGTTCATCTGTTATCAATTCATACACTATGAGTAAGTGGGATTGTCATATAACCAAGCTTAGAGCTATTGGCAAAGCAACTGAGCAAAGACAGCCTTTTAAAGGGATTACTGGTAATGTAATTACTTGTGGAAGATGTATGGCTATCTCCAGTATGAAAACACCAGCATCTTAATATGTTCTTTAAGCAATAACATTAGTGGAATGAGAGCTTGTGTTCCAGTCATGGCATACACTGCTGGAAGATAATGGCACAAAAAGCAAAGGCATTTGCGTAAAACAAGCACTGAACTAAAGCCAGAAATGTGCTTTTGTTTCCTTAACTAGTTTCAAGGCTATTATTGAAGCAAGACTTACTCTCTAGTGAGGCTGTAATATTTTATTAAATGCAATGGAGTTGTGAGGCCTCAAAGTTCCCAACAGATTTTCTTCTGATCTGGAGAAAAATCTCTGTTTATATCCATAATTAAATCTGTAACTGCTAATCATGTCACCAATGTTTACCAAAAAAAAGTGGTATTAATATGACCCCTGTTACTGGTGATGCCAGTGATATGTCATGGAAGTGCCCCCAGATCATACAGCTTTCTAGAGAAGCAGAATTAATTTAGTATCTTCAATTCAGGCATAGGATTAGCAGTCTTGGTGATGTTGCAAAATTAAGGAAACCTCTGTGCTTGTGAGCAGGTGTGGTTGATGGCTTTTGACATCCACTTTCACTTTAACCATCAAGATGATTGACTTTTCCTAGTGAAAAAGAACATTCACATAAGCATATTGAAATAAGCACCTGACCTTCATCTTTTTTAAATCAATGGTAAAAGCCCGGTAGTCTTCAATGAAATTTTAATACTCTCTTAAATACTGACAGCTTTTTTTTTTTCAGTTAGTTGCAGGGGACATGTTTTCCTGCAGTATTTAATAAGCTCCATGGCACCCACAGAAATAAGTTTCTGGAGCATACAATGACAGATAATGCTGTTTGATTAGTCTAAAACAGTTTCTTTCCTCACCTTTGGTAATATTTCCTGCTTTCAACTTCTATATTTCTTTCTTCACACTGTGTGTTCATATCTTCTCATTATTCAATAAGCAAAATTCTGATCACAGAATCACAGAATCACGGAATCACGGAATCATATAATGTTTTAGGCTGGAAGGGACCTCTAGAGGTCATGTCATCCAACCTCCCTACACAAGTAGGGACATCTCTACCTAGATCAGGTTGCTCAGAGCCCCATCCAGCCTGAGCTTGAAGGACTCCAGGGATGGCGCCTCCACCACCTCTCTGGGCAGCCCATTCACTGATCTATCACCCTCATATTAAAGAACTTTTTTCTAATGTCCAGTCTAAATCTATCCTTTCCCAGCTTAAAACCATTACTCCTTGCCCTGTCTTTACAAATCCTTTTGAATAGACCTTTCCCCTGCTTTTACATAGGCCCCCTTCAGGTACTGGAAGGTCACTATAAGGTCTCCATGCTGAATNTATGCTTGGTATATGTTTCATTGTGTGTTTTTTTTTGTTTGTTTCCAGTTCATCAGGCTCCTTTTTCTGTTCATTTATAATGTGTCACTGTTGGCTTGTTGTTTTTCTTAAAGGCTTATTAAGATGTCTATCCTTATGATTCTTGTAACAAAAATATTATTGGGTTATTTATATATTTATATATATATTTATAAATTATATGTGGGCAAATAATCTAGCTTTATGAGTGTCAGAATCTTCACATTTACATGCGGTGTTCTAAACTGTAATGTGTTTCATGAGAGCAGGTTATACCTCACAACAGCAAGATCAGATTAATAAAGGCAGCTGACAATAAGGTCTAGGAGTGTGTACTCAGAAAGTTCTGCATAGCAAAAATGCATTACCCTTCCAGGAAAATGAGTCATAGCCAAAATATTAATTTCTTAACCATTTGAATTTACTATTCTATATTATTATTTCAAGCATCTAAATATACAAAAATTTCCCTTGCATTTGACCTATATCTGATTTATAAGGCTTGCAGTACTCCAGAAAATCAGACCATTTAAATATAATTCCCTTGCTATGGATTTAGGATCCTAGATTAAAACACAAGATAAAGTTGTATCATAAGGTCTTTCCCTAGACCATGTGAAAACTTCACATATTTTAACTATTTGTCCACCTTGTAAACCCATCTTAGTATGTTCATTTTTGTGTTTTCTGATAAGTTTGGAAATAGAGACAGGTTAAACAATTTTAGGAGACTTGAACCACTACTTTGCAATGCAATTATTCAATTTTCCTCCTCAGCTTTATCATTTTAGTTTTTAAGATCATTCACGTTATTTGTATATCTGCAGTGAGGTAACTTGCTGTGATTGAGGTAGTTCCCAGCACAAGGGCAAAACCAGAGCTCTTGGAACTCAGAGAGGCAGGATTCAACTTTGGTGTTTCTCCCTCAACATGCAGAAAGAGAAAGAAGATATTCCTCTCATTTCCAAAGTCTGATTGCATGGACATGGTATAGATGTGTATAGATGATGCTGTCAAAGGTCAGGGCTTTGGATTGTTTCAGGAACCTTTTGACTTTATGACACAACTGTGCTCATTAGGACACCCACTGCCTATTAGGACTCAGTTTTATCATTCTCTTCGCAATATTAGCAAACAGGATGGGCATTAATAAGACTCTACTTTGGCAGCAGGTATGACTGTATTATAAATCAACCCCCAAATTAAAGATGCATTTCAATTTGCTAAATTTTATTAAATTTTTCAGTAATAAATGAACTAAAACTAAACAGTCATTAGGAGGCTTTGGGTTACAAAAGGAATAGGCTTAACAAATCATTGCTCTATAATACAAAGTGTGATAACGTAAGTATAAAGCTCTTGGAGATCTTTTTAAACATTTAATTTTTAAAGAGCTCCTAGGGCAGAGCTGTTTTGAATGAAATTGATGATAAGGTCTAAGGTGGAACAAGCTGTCAACACAGCAGACACACATTGCCAGCATAGTATGTTAAGCAGGAGCTGAGGTTTCAAGCAGTTTTCACCTGTGATAAGATAATAGTTCATTCCAAACTTGACAATGTGAGCTGTTCTGTTACCATTTTTCTAAAAGAAATTTGAGGACATTTGTCTACATGGTAAGTCTTGATACTTGAAACTGAATGATGAAAAACTTTTTTTTTCTTCTCCTTAAGAAACAGGTGACCTATGTACTCTTTGAATTATAACTTGTAACTAAAAACCTTCATATGCTCAGTTCTTCTCATTTGAGTAAAGCAACAGAGCCTTTGCTAGTGTTACTCATTACAGAGCCACACGTCCTCTCTTTTAAACCAATTTAACGCAAATGTAATTCCAGAAATCTAAATAGAATTAAATATGTTTTGTCCCAGCATTTAGATTTATGCAAATTCAGGGAAACTATCATTTGATTGACAGAGAAATTGATAACAGCATTAGTCAGTAGAAGCATTGTTTAAATTTATTCTATAATGCAGCATTTTCTCAAGAACTTGTGGGCTATAAAGGAGAGAGGATCCCACAGTGAATGAAGCTATGGACATCTTGCTTTGAGGGCAGCTGGCTGCAGAGGAGATGCTGTAGCATTCTGCAATTACTGTTCATAACACAACTGGTAGTTACCCCAGTCCTGTATACTTCATCTTTGAAGCCACCTTTAAATGTTGAATGACGTGCATATATAAGTTGTCATTAGTTATAGGGTTTATGAATGTTTTTCAAAAACCAGCCTATCTAGTTTAGTCTTTCAGAGTATTTGTTGAGTTTTAAATGTAAAGTCCATTTCTTCCTAAATAGAGTATCAAAATACCCCCAAGGCAATGTGCTTTAACTTAATAAGGGTAGCCACTGCCTCAGGTGAAATGGATTTCCTTTTTTTTAGTAGACATTGATGGAGTTATCAACACAGAAATCTCTGTGATAGATTGCCAGTAATGGTTGGAAAGGCCCAGGAATGATTGTAAGTCACTTTCATCTTTCAAGGCCTTCTAGCTAGAGATGACAGTTATTTTCAAGGCTCTCAGGAAGAACATAAAGCCAAAAAACTCAGTGAAGAACTGGCCAAATTAATTTAATATCATCTCTGTACAATGACTGAATGACCTAGCAGAAAACTGAAGACAATATTAACAAAGTTAATCTAAATGACTAAACAAAGCTTTCTGAGAGACTATATCCAGTCCCAAAAGCTTTCCTCCATTTTACAGCATTTGTGAAATGGATGTAGTTATTTGCTCTGCAGAGCTGATTCTAGTCTCCCCAGTGGTTGTTGATCAAAGAGGCCAAGTGTCTCCATCTATTCCAAATGCTGATTTGTTTCAAAGTCTCATCAACAATACAAAGGTTCCCTGTTTTGAGAAACAATGAAGCACTGCAAAATATAGCCCTTCCAAAAGTATTCTTCTAGCTGCTCTCTGTAGGTGCTTGGTGGAGACTGATTGAGTAATCATGTAAGTGATGAGGAGGCAGCCTGTAGGCTTTTGTGCTTGTCAAACACGTATGTTGAAGTATTTTACATTAAGTTTTCTTCCTTTTGGATCACATAGCTGTAAAACTGGAGGGGACTCAATCAGCATTGAGCAAAGTCTTTAACAGAATGTAAACCAGAATGTATGTTTAACAAAATTTAGGTCAGCACAATGTCTATTAAACTCAAGGTCTCTTTACCACTACCTCAGCTATTCTGAACTCAGTATAATCATGGAGGAAAAGCAAAAATTGATGTATTAAGTGGGTCTCTGGAAGGTAAATTGGGTGGGATATCTAACCTGACCTAAATGTGGCCTTTTGTTCTGACAGCTCGCCCATTCCATGGGCAGAAGAAAAGAGCTGGCTCCAGCTTGTAGCCTGGCTCTGGTGAAAGAATTACCTTGTTGGCTAGGTCTAAGAGGCAGTATGTTGGTTATCTACTTTTTAATACTTTCTGCAAGTTGATTATAGACCTAAAGGAGATTCACAGGGTGAGATGTCAGAAGCAACAAGTGCCACTGATTATACCCCAGAAGAAATGAAAACTGATGCCTTGTTCTACTTGAGGTCAATCCCCATTGCCTTAACCCTGCAGTGTCACCTAGTGCTGGGCTGTGCCTCTGCCTTAGATCCCACTAAGGTGTCCTTAGTCACCTGCATGAATCCTAGATCACCAAAACACTGTCAGACCTTAAGGCCAGGAAGACTGTATTACAGGTTACAGATCACATTGAAATTCATGCAGAACTGAAGTCAGGTCAAATGGACAGATCAAGAAGAAGAAACAGGTCTAAGACCAAACCGGGAAGAGACAGAAAATGACAGCCAACCACAAGAGTACTAACTGCCAAGTAAGAACATCAGTTAAAAGCAAATGGTAGGAGAGATGCTTTTTTTATAATGCATAATTACATGGATTTGAGCTAGCAAATTCTGAGCATCTTCACATCTGAGTCTTGCTTGTTAGGACATTAGAAGTTGAAGAGACCAAGGCTGAAAAGTAAAGGTGACAAATTATTTGAGAGGAAGAGGGACCTTTGCTTACATCCCTTGTTGTAGGGAATCCCACAACAAAAGTTTTTCTTTCCTTTTTTTTTTTTTTTTGAGAAAGAACTGAGACATTCAGAAATGCATACTCTTGATTAAACTTTCATTCAGAAATGTTTCTCATCTGTGGGAAAGAATTTCTGATCAAAACTAGTGAGACACTCAGTCTCCTCAAGGTAGGCAGTAGCACAGTGATAAAATCCACATGCATGAATGTTAGTCTGAACCCCTGCACTTCTCAATGGGGGGGGGTGGGTGGAAGAAAAAGCCTCAGTCTGGGTTTATTACATCTTTTCTGAGTCTGTTATTGGAGGGAAAATATCACAGGAACATGGGACCACAAGATAATTCAGGCTGGAATTCAGGGTCTCAGGAGGTCTCTAGGCTACTCAAAGAAGGGTCACCTCTGAGCTGAGACTAGGTTGCTCAGAACTTTATCCAGTTGGGTCTCAAAAACCTAAATGGGTGGAGACTACACAGCCTCTCTGTGCAGCTGCTTCCACTGCCTGACAGGACTCATCAGATATAGTTTTGCCTTATACCCCGTCTAAATCTCTTGTTTTAACATATGCATTGTAGCTGGTTCTCCTGTCATTCACTGCTGTTAAAAGGTAGGCTTTATCTTCTTGCTATCCACCCCAGAACTACTGGGGTGCAGCACTGTTAAGTGCTCCCAAAGCCACCCTTTATCCATGCTGAACTTGCCCACATGCCTCAGCCTCTCTTCAGAGGACAAGTGTTTCAGCCTCCAACCAGCTTGGGAAACTCCAGTTTATTGGTGCTTTCTATGTACTGGGGGGCCAAAAATTGAATGTGATATTCTGGATATGATCTAACAAGTGCAGAGTAGAGGGAAATAATCATCTCCCTTGATCTACTGGCTGTACTCCTGTTAGTACATCCCCAGACACAGTTGGGACCTCTTTGCTGCCAGCACACAAGCCCAGCTCACGCTCAGCTTGCTGTCTATTAATGCCCTTTTCTTACTAAGGTAAGACTCACATTCTTCAGAAGATTTTTGACATTAAAATGCATTGCTCAGAAAGCAAGATTAAAGCTTTTTGAATTATGTATGTGTGTGTGTGTGTGTGTGTGTGTGTTGGAGTTGTTTTGGAAATACATTTAATCAAAATAGAATCAACTTGTTAGATGAAAGAGCCTGCATTTATTCAAAATGCTTTGGAAAAAAAAATTAAAGAGCTGTCTAAATAATTGTAATTATATTTTACTTTGATAGGGTTTGCAGAAATGCAATTGTAAAAAGCACAACTTATTGATGAATGAGAAGTTATATCACATAGATACCATGGTGTATGAAACCTAAAATAATGAGATTTTTTATTCCTTCAAACTACTACATAGCTAAAATACACAGTTAATCTTGTCCAGAACATAGAAAGCTATTGAACTGTTATGATTAGCTTATTCTAAATTTGAACTGTATTTCTTAATTTTGGTTGCGATATAGTACGTTACCTGAAAAGCCATGAGAATGTAAGTATATACTATGCAGCCCTCCCACCTACTTTTATCAAAAGCTTTGTTTAAAAGCAGCAACATGACAGCATCTGGGCAAGAATAACATGTTCCACATGTTCTGCATAGATAAAATCAGAGTCTGTTTTTATCCTTAATGCTTTGTAACTCATGATCACAAAGACAGTAGGAAATTTTATGGGGTTTGTTCTTGTTTTTTCTGAAAACTTGCAAGGATAATTTTAAGACATCAAAATGCTTTGCAAAGTCATTTCAGTTTGCTAAAATGTGTTTTGAAAAGGAAATAAACCCCAACTTTTCAGTGGCATTTCTCGTTTGACAGTTTCTAAGTAGAACTTTTCTATTATTTTTTTCAAAGATGGGTTTTGGTGGTTCCTAAATAAAATGTGGGGTTTTTTTTTTCCAATTCAAGCAGGCTTTTCTTTATTTTCTTGAAAGAATTTAAAACAATGAAAGGTTCAGTTCTGTATTCAGTTGTCTGCTATTTATGTCTTGATTATGACTATCAACAGGCCAGCTCCTACCACAGCTTCCTACTGGAGCTCTCACCAATGCAGATGATGGTTTGCCTTGAGTAGAAACTTATATTTAGTCACTTGAATAATTTTCCAGACTCCACAAACTGAATAAAGATGGGATTCACGTGCCTAAACATAAGTATTGACTACAATTTGAAATGCTTTAGGGTATTGGAAAAGTGCACAGGCCTGGTAGAAGACATGGGATTCAGAGGAGACCTTCTGTTGCAGGGTCTGGAGGCCAACCAAGGTACTCCACAGTGCTTCAAATCATACTAAACACATATGTTTAGACAACCAAATCTCACAGTACATCTCTGTCAACTGTAATGTTAGCTCACATGTAGATTTCTACAAAAAAAAAAAAATCCATGGTTAAGTTTCTGGTTGAATCTGAATTTGTTACAATTTTTTTTTTTAATTTTGCTGGACTAAACCATATGTAAAAATACTCTGTGTTAAAAAAATTAATCATCAGTTGTTCATTTGTTTCTGGCCAAAATGTAGCATACTGAATAATTTAAATGCAGAAAAGAAATATGAGTCTGTAATATCCTGAAGTGTTGTCTATGCAGTAAAACTTTTATCAGGACTAAAGTTTCATTAATTATGAAATAAAATGTGAATATAAACAATGAGAATAAATTCAATAATTAGTAAATAATTAATAACATAATTTACTAATGAAAGAATTGGTTTACTAAATCATTTATTTTTACCACCTTTCTGATGTATATGTTGTTAATAGAGTCTTCTGAAAATCAATCAGTTTGTCTTAAATCAATTATCTAGAAATCCAAATAACCCAGAGCACAGATAGGCTTGAAAATGCTCTGTTAAATACACAATTAATGCTCTTGCTTGTTTCTAAAACTAGGATTTAATAACATATTTTGACTCAAGGAAATCAAGGATGTGTTGGGCTATACCTCTAGCTCCTGCTGTAGATCTGAAGAGTCTAATTTTAGCACTTCAATTACCATCTAAATGCATTTGAAATGGGAGTTGCCTTCTAAATGTAAAGACATACATTTTTTCCATTTCAAAAGCTTTTTTCTCATGCTACATTGCAATGAATTTGACTTTACTGAGTACTTCATGATAACTGAGAAAAGGAGGCCAAGAATGTTTTCTTCTCAAAACTAATTTCTATGACGTCTACTGGAGGTGCTATAAACACGGAAAGCCAAAGTCCCTGTTAGGTGTGCCTCAGCACATGATCCCATGTCTTCCTGTCATGGTGAACAGCAAGCCTTTACCTCACTCTTAGTAGGGACTGAGAATAACATAAACATAATAACTAGCCACTAATACACCCAGCTGGGTGTAGGAAATCTGTGTCCAAAGAGATGTACTAATGTTGATTGGTTTATATGAAGTAGAGCAGCTTCAACTAGAGAGTCTGAACAAAGACTATCGTGTAGCATCCCAGAGTATGCTGCCCAGGGAGGTTGTGGAGTCTCCTTCTCTGGAGATGTTTAAAGCCCACCTGGACGTGTTCCTGTGCAACTTGGTCTAGGTGATCCTGCTCTGGCAGGGGGATTGGACTAGATGATCTTTCGAGGTCCCTTCCAATCCCTAACATTCTGTGATTCTGTGGTTCTGTGTGATTATTGAATCACACAGCTGGTCCCTTGAAGACTGATATTCAAACACCTGGTCTGAATCACCCAGAACAGGTATTAGCCCCTCATCTGTTTGTTTCATCTCATGCAGCTGAGATGCTTCCCTAATGTCCTGGCTCCTTGATTGCAGCAAGGTGCCGGAATCATGCCCAGTTCTGACACAGCTTCCCTGGGTTTTAAGCTGGGAAAGGATAGATTTAGACTGGATATTAGAAGAAAGTTCTTTAATATGAGGGTGATAGATCAGTGGAATGGGCTGCCCAGAGAGGTGCTGGAGGCCCTATCCCTGGAGTCCTTCAAGGTCAGGCTGGATGAGGCTCTGAGCAGCCTGACCTAGGTAGAGATGTCCCTACTTGTGTAGGGAGGTTGGATGACAAGACCTCTAGAGGTCCCTTCCAGCCTAAAATATTCTATGATTCCGTGGTTCTATGTTATAAAAATCAGCCGTTGCACAGATAAATTCCATGTATTGATGAACTGCCTTTGTCTGAATATAAACCATTTTCAGTGAAAAATTGCCAGGCATGTCTATCCTAAGGCACATTCAATGCTCTGAAAACATTTCTGAAAATCTTGTTTCTGTTGTTTCTTGAGTCAGCTCAAGAAACCAGCCACTCCACCATTCTGTAGATAGAGTGATGTATCCATCTAAAAGTAAAACAGAAGAATGGTTTCATTTTGCCTTATATAGAATCGTGGATTTTTTCAAAATGCTTTCTTCTGGATTTAGGCAATTAACTTCTAACTTCGGAAGTTGAACACAGAGTAGAGTTTCTTGGATATAAGTAATGGGAGTACTATACTACCTTGCGTATGATATGCGTTGATTGAAAATGTTTTTTACAAGCAAGATCACGCAACTTCTTAAACTGTTTTTCCTTTTCTGTGTCACAGATAGGAAATGGTATTTGAAACTTAAAGCTTATGCCTGATGAGTTTAATTTAAATGAGCTGCTGTTTGAAATAGATAACACTTTCATTTTAGTAAATTAATGGTGTGGCAAAAGGAAACTCAAAGATGCTTCTACCTATAATAAAAAAATGATGCTCTCTAGAATTCTAATATTTCACCATGTGATTATGTTACCTAATCTTATTCATTTTATTACATGAAACATAGTAAAATGTTCCCTCTGTGCATTAACATAAATGTAATTTCAGACTTTATACAAATCTTTGTGCAAAAATCCCAAACAGGTCTGGAATTATATTGATACACTCTAATAAAATTGCTGCTGTTGCACTCAAAAGATAGAAATAAAGCAAGGTTTGTGGGAGAGGTAATATCGTTTCTTTGACAAACTGATATAACGGGAAAATTAAACCAGTGCTGTTTACATTCATAAAAATGTTTTTCATTTTTCTACATAAAATAAATGCATAAAAATTCAGACTAAACAAGTCCAGTTTTGCCAGACTCAGAGCATTCTTTGTACTCTGCAGTGTCCAGTTTCTTCAGCTCACCAGGCAGAACGATGGCAAGCATAGACTAAAAGACATAACTGGGATTGCAAGGTTCTGAAAATGTGCAGTATCTGCTATTGATAAGCATTTGTGAGCCAGTCGCAACACAGAGCTCTCTTTGCTATTCCCTAATTGAAACAGAGAGTATTTCGGAACTTGCAGTTTCAGAACTGGCAGTTACTGGCAAATACTGAATTACTTACCCATTGCTTCCTACTGCAGGACAGAAGTCAGAAACACACTATTGCGATGGCAATTTTTTTAAAAAGGTAATGCAATTCAAAGTTTGAATTAAAAACCATTTTCTTTAATTGGTATTTAACTTCAGATAATTAAGCCTTTTTGATGGTAATCTACATTAATATGCTTTCTCCCACTTACTTATGCCTGCAGAGCATGCCGTGGGGGTGTGGCACTCTGAAATCTGGCAGTAGTAGTATTCCATATCTCTACCACACATTTGTCCCCATCGGGGGAAGAAGCACTGTATTTTTGCAAAAGAGATCCAGTGTAATTAATTTTCCTACTATTCCTAGATATTTGTTGCTTGTGACTTCCTCTACTATGTGTCTGTATTAGCAGTTCACTTTGGTAGCACACTTCTGAAGTGAATCTCCCAGTCATCTCTTCACCTGCCCTTTGCTTCATGGCATGGATTGATCTTGGGGTGCGTGAGTGGGATTTCTTCTGGGTGCAGATAAAGTGGAAGCTGCTCTCTGGGATCTCACTTAGCAAGCTGAGGTGTGGATGGGTGCTCAGTTCAGCCCGCTGTGAATATGGGTCCTCAGCACAAACTGTGTCACCCTATGGCACTACAGTACTCTGTTGCACTGCGGTAGCTGCTGAGAAAGGCAGAGCTCTCCAGTTCCTGTCCTCTCCTTGCAGAGCACTGCCCTGCTGGGGCAGAAGAGCAGTGGCCGGCTGGAGGTTTGAATTCATTCTGCTCCAGAGAACACAGATGCTTTTCAGCAGCAGAGCATCTGTCCCTTACACTTGCTTGATTGCAGAAGTGATGCTGACACTCAGCAACAGGCAGACTAAATATTTTATTTTAAATGGGTTTAGAGTTGCTATTTTTGACAGATTTAATCACAGAACTCTTCTTAATTAAAACAAGTGAAATCAAAAGTGTTGGCATTTGCATATGAACATCTGCAGTAGCATTGTTCTTTATAGTTATTGTGCGCTGTGGGACAGAATGTTTGGCCAGTGCTGATTCTGGGATTAAAAATCATGGAGAGTATTTAACTTGATGGATGATCTTTCTTTCCTGAGGGCAGGAAAGCATTTTTAAATACCGAGAGCAGTAAAATTTGTGCTTACTTTTCTGTGTCTGTTTTCACAGAGTATTTTTATCTGTTTTGGCAGATTCATGAAAGATTGACATTATAAACCACTGTAACTGGTCACCAAGGCAATCAGCTCTGGTGCAGATGCATTCCACAGTGGAGCAGGGGATTGCAGTGAAGGGGGGTTTCCTGAGCTGGAGAAACCCCAGGGGAGCTCAGAGACCCACCCCAGGAGCTGGCAGCTCTCACAAGAGAGAGCAGCTGATGAGGTGTGGTCAGGGACAGCAGTAATGGTGGCCACCCACCACTCCCACCAAGGGCAGCCCTGGGGAGCGCCAGTGACCGGGACTCCTAGACAGGCTGTGGTGTGTCAACCAGGGCATGACACAGCACTTTGTGTGGCAGTTCACACGGGAGGGTACCTCTTTGAAGGAGGGACATTCCACTGGCTGAGTGGAGAGGCTTGAAGTCACCATAACCCAGTAACCAAGCAACTGGGCACTGTTCTGTGGCCATCTGCACAGCTCAAGGGCACTTGTCCTACCTGACCCTCGAGGCAGAATGGTGGGCACTTGTCTGAGAGCAAAGGCTACAGCTCTGGCTGTGGGGTCTCACCATCTGCCACAGCAGTGGCTGATGCCTCCACCCAGATGGAGCTGCTGAAGGGAGAGGCAGTGGTGCAGACATCAGACTGCAAGAATTGCCTAGACCTTTCTTCTGGGGCAGGAGCAGGCAGTAGACCTGCCTGCATGTGGTGTGACCAGGTGTGGGACCTCCTGCAGCAGATGACTGAGCTGCTGGAAGTGGTGAGAAGGCTGCATAACATCAAGGAAGCTATGAAGGAGTTAGGTTCTCAGGGCAGTGTGCAGGGGGCCCACAGCCAAATAGCCAAAAACTCCCCACTCCGCTCTCATGAGACCCTATCTGGAGTACTGAGTTCAGCTTTGGGACACCCAACATATGAAAGACATGGACCTGCTGGAGCAAATCCAGAGGAGGGCCACGAAGATATCAGAAGGATGGAACACCTTTCCTATAAAGACGTAGGCTTAGAGAGCTGGGGTTGTTCAGCATGGAGAAGAGAAGGCCCTGGGGACATCTCATTGCAGCCTTCCAGTACCTAAAGGGGGCCTACAAGAAGGCTGGAAGAGGGACTTTCTATACAGGCACGTAATGGTAGCACAAGAGGTAATGGCTTTAAACTGAAAGAAGGTAGATTTAGATCAGAAATTAGGAAGAAATTTTTCACTACGAAGGTGGTGAGACACTGGAACAGGCTGCCCAGGGAGGCTGTGGATGCTCCATTCTTGGATATGTTCAAGACCAGGTGGGATGGGGCTTTGAGAAATCTGGTCTAGTGGAAGGTGTCCTTGCCCATGGCAGGGGATTTGGAACTAGATAATCTTTAAGGTCCCTTGCAACCCAAACAGTTCTCTAATTCTATGATTCCATGATTCCATTATTCTATGAAAGCATAGATAATAGTTTATAAAACATTGATTGGAATCGCATTTCTGTTTCGTATAGCATCATCTGAAGATGAAAGTTTTGCTGAATGCTAGGTGGTTTCATTTAGAGTTTAAATATACCTAATGTATATACTAGTTCATTTTCCTTATTTAGTAAGTTTGCATATTTATTATATATTTCATTAAATATATATGTTTATTTCCTTAATGAACAATAATAGAAATACAGAATTTATGATCTTGTTTCTTTATTAATATGTCATTCTGTCCTAAATGTATATAGTATTAAGCAATACCTGGAATGCTTATTAACAACGTTTAACAGTTTTTAAATAACCTGGCTTAGTGGCAGTTAGATGTGAAAGTGTGATGAAAAGTTCTCAAAATGCTATGTCATACAAATCTAAGAACTACTTTTGACTAAGCACGAGTAGGGTTGGGTTTTTTTCTGGAAAAGGTGTAGTCAAAGGGCACGATACTGCTTTTTGCCTCTTGGAAAAGATAAAATGAAGGTAAGAAAAATAGCCAAAGTTTGTCTTTCATCTCTTCAGTCAGTCTTAGCAGAACTCTTGCTATCTGATCATCAAAGCTATAGCTTCATAAAAGATTTGGCAAAGGGTCATACAATTCAAGAAAATTCTAAATTGCTCTAACAATGAGCAGCTCAAAGTTGCTGATAAATAGGAGATGGTGTTATCTTCCTCTTACGTATGGTTGTGCAAAGAATTGTGTTTGATATTTGAGCAGTGAAAAACTTCATTTTCACTGTGTGATGGTTTGAGAAATGAAGTCCATCACCAATCAACCGGAATTTGATTTTGGTACACTTTGCCCTGCTCATTTAGACATGAAGAATCAGCAGACTCAGATTGGAAACAGTTCTTGGTTCCAACATTAAATGTTTTGTGAAGTTGTACACATTTCTTATCTTGTCTTTATCTTTCCAGGGACAAATTCTGTTTTGTTCAGTTTTCAACTCAGTATAGACAAATAACACAGACTGTTTCCTGAAGATGTAGCAGGATGGAATCAAAGGTACTTCTGACACAGGTCTGGAGGGGATATGCTATGCATGGTTTGGTGGTACTGCATTGGGGTTGCAGGAGGATGAGCCAGGATCTCATGGACTCTGCCTAGGGAATTCCTGATGTTGGAGGTAGGACATGTGAAACAGCAGAAGAGGGTGTCTCTACGCAGCCAGGACCTAAGATCACTGCAGTACATTGACTCTTCTCCCAGCCAAGACTTTTGAGAATGTCAGTAACTTCATGCTTTGCATACTGGTTTAATGAAGTGTCATGGGCAAGCCAGGCTTCCAGTTTGAACTGTCTTTGACATGGCTGATAATGTTACTGAGTGATTAGAATATGTGCACTTGGATGTACAGTTTGTAGGTACTGCCAGGAAAGCCTTTTTCCAGGAGGGCTGGTGGCAGTGCTGTTATTTTGGAATTAAGCCAAAACTTAATAATGTGGCCTCCACTCACCTTGAAATAAAGCCAGAAAATCTTAGCTTGCATCAATTCTTGACATCGGTTGTAGTAGATTGCAAAGCTTGGGTGTTCCCTTCCTCTCCCTTTCTTGCTTAGTCTCTCACAGCTCTTCCTCCAGAACCCAACTTCGTGTTTCAGAGACATTCATTTGTTGCTTTCACACACACTGCTCTCTCAAGGCAAGGACTGCATGGGCATGGGATGGTGGTAGTGACATTTCAGATGACAGTGGTGGGATTTCCCTTTGGGCAGACAGACTGCAGATACCAGTATGGCAGGCAGACTGCACACTAAGCTGCACAGCCTCAACTGTGACGTTCCCTGCCAGTCTTCCAAAAGGAGTTTTCAAACTGCTGACTTCTGATGGGAGAAGGTCTCTATGTCTTGCTAGTTACGAATCTAGAGAATTGTTGATGTATCTGAACGCAGCTACACATTCAGAGAACAACTGCATTTGCAGATCCTAGGAATAAGTGGCTTATTCTTTTCTCCACAGACAAATTTGAGCTCATCCCACTCATAAAGAACTGGCAGTTCATAAGCTCAGGATTGTGTAGGTGCAAGAAAAAGGGGAAAATGTTATGGACCAGTCAGTCAGTGCAAGGAGGTCTGCAGTAAGATGAAGGCACTGCCAAATCAGCACTGTAAGAGACTCTATAGAGTCTCGAGGGGCTTGCCAGACTGAGCTTACAAAACTGCTTTGAGAATTAACTTGTTAATGCAGTTATGTCCAGCATGCAGTGTGGCAGCTCCTGCTCCTCATGCCCCAGGAAGCTGAGTATCTCAGGTTGTCCCTGCCCCTAGGAAATGGAAACAAGCCAGGCTTGCTTAGAGGCAATGGCAATAGTCATCTTTACTTTTCCTACTGTTGAGTGATGTCACCCATGAAGTAGCCCCGTGTGTAGGAATGGAAACATCTACTGGGGAAAGATACTGGCAAAGAATCCTACCCAAAAAAAAAAAAAAGGTCGTTGCAGCACCGGATGGATTACTCAGTCCACTGTGTTTTGCGGTTTTATGATTTCTTTCTCTGAACATTTGGGATTTATCTTAGACTTCTGGAAGAGATTTTTAGGAAATCCCACCCTATCCTCAATATTTTGGAGTGGATGAAGGCAGATAGCCCTGGCACTTTAGAGTATTGTCTGCTGAAGAGGGACACAGCTCTGCTCACCCAAATACAAACTATTTTCATTTTATTTTCTAGGGAATGTGTTGGCCCCAACTGTCTTTATTTAGCTTCTGTTACTTTTCCTTGCATTGTTGCATTCCTTGATGTTGCATTGGCTTTATGTCCTTGGTCTTTGTGTCCAGGTTATTCTTTATATTACACTTTGAAAGTGTGTCTTGTTTATTTAATGTACCTATGTTTCTGATTTAAGTTTTCTCAGTTCTTGTTCACCCTTTGGCCACAGCCACGCCAGAGCATGGCATGAAGGGCACTTGGACATTGGGACACTAGCAGAAATTGTTTTCAGAAAGCTCCATGAGGAGAGCTTTTCTCAGAGGGTGAGGGAAGAGCATGAGCAAGGGAGGGATGATGAAGAGCTACTTTCGTTTCCAACAGGATTTTTGTTTAAAGAATCAGTATGAAAGTCCAACCTGATCTCTGGTCATCATGTGCCAAGTGACAGGTAGGGCATTGTGTGCAAGTGGTAGAGAGAGAGAAAGTCTGGGGAGAATCTTTTTGTAATTTTTTTAAGAACAAGAAGTGTTTAAGAGAAGGGTGTGGTATTTTCAGCCCGATAGGCAGAAATAGGACTGAGATAATATGCATGATGACCATTGCATGTGTAGACAATGTAGGTGTGTATGGACTCTCACGGCAAAATGAAGCCCACTATTTCCAGTGATAGTAATGTTAGCAAAGTTCGTTCTTTAGCAGGAGCTGTTCAGTGCCCTGCATGATGGCTTACTGTGCACAGGGTTTAGGAAGCTTGTACCTAGATGAAAAAATGAAGTCTATGATCTCATAGCAAAGCAGTCCAGTGCAAGATCCATGAGCATGGTGTGAAATTTATGGACATACTTTAATATGAATAAAGGACAAGTTACACTGGCAGGTTAGTTCACATCGGTTCATCTGATGCAAGTTATTCAAGTTAAATGAAATCCTCTGTTTCTTCTCTTAATCCCTAGGTAGCTGAGGCAATGCTGTACCTTCACAAGAAGTGAACTAAACCCTAACCTGGACAAACTCCATTTATAATAACAACTCAAAAAGCATGCATTGAATATCATACTGTGTTCCAATATTGCAGGTCAAAAATACCACCGAGTGCTAATTATGCTGTTTAATGCAACCATTTCAGAAGTGTGTTTCTAACCTTTTCGAATGGTTTCACATTTTCTTATTCTATTAGCAGCCCATTTTCTGCTCCCTTCCTTCCCTATTTGACATTTCAGAATGAATAACGAAGCAGTTTTTTAAGTGCATATGCATTTCCTCAAGGAAATCAAGGCTTAAGCATACACATCCATCTTTGCATTCATGCCAATGAAGCATGCATGAAAATGTGTCTGCTTTTGCTTGCATACATGCCAAAGTGTGACCTTCTATGCTTTGAACTCTTGCTCCAAAATGCAAATGCATAATTCAGGAGGACTAAAGCAGAATAGTGTTGAGCATAATGTTTGGGTACATGTGTCCCATAGCAAACTACACAGACTTGTAGTTCTAAACTATCTGTGCACTACGGGATCTGGGCTCCTCAGCATGAAGATGAGGAAAATCAGTGTGTCCCATGGCCAGAGCTGTCTGCACAAGCAGATAAGCACTGAGGGATATGTTTTTTCTGCAGAACTTCTCAACTAAAGTGAGAACATTTACCTTCATGTGGATTTCAAATATGAAGGCAAAATAGGTGGGAAAAAGCACCTTTGTGAGACTATATGCATGAGAGAAGCACCATAATGAATCACCTTTCCAAAGTAAGCCATTCTGGGTATGTGCCAAAGTGTTACCTGTAGAAAAGTCCACCAGGTTCAGGTACTGACAGGTGAGATGGTAGTTAATCAAATATTCTGGGGATAAGCAGACTTGAATATTGCTTAGGTCTAATTAAGTCTAATATGCCTCATTCATTTCTTTCTGGCCCAGATGCTAGTAATTCACTCAAGGGATACTCATAGTACCAACTACAGTGTTGAGTATAACTGAATGTATCTATAAAGCATAAAAATAAACATTCAAAGGTAGCAATCAAGTCATTTTGTGGCTCATTATATTGTGAAGAAGCACAACCCATCGTGCCACAGAAGAATGATGTTTAGGAGTCAAAATGTGTACACTACTGCTTATGTGCCTATTTGTTTTCCCTTCTTACAGACACAGGCAAGGCTGAAGTATAAAAAGAAATGCGTACAGGCTGGTAGCCTGTACCTACTGGTGCGCAGATTTTCCTTTTACTCTGCTGAGTATTTGTCTTGTTTGGAAGTGTCATGGGAAATACTCTTCACATTGTCTTATAGCCCTGGGTAGCTGAAGAAAATGAGAATTCATTGCTGTAGAAAAAAAACTTCACCCTGCCACAATTATTTAGCTGCGTGTGTGCATTCAGATGTTGATATGCCCCTATTATAGCACAGATTTATTGACCACTATGGCTGCTGGGAGAAACCTTGCTCCTCCTCAAATTACCAGCTAAATTTGCCTGCTTCCATGGAACCAGGGATTCAATCAGTCATCTCTTCCAATTCTGAAGGGTATCACCAAAGTACTGCTGGAAATGATGCAGAGCTATTTTGGGGGGATAGCTTAGAAAGATATTTTCTTAAATACCATATTGCAAAATTGTGTGAATTAGACAAATGTGTCTTCTGGAATGCTCATAGTGCTCATAGGGAGCCTTTATTACTTTTGTAATTCTCTCTTCACTGACTTCTCAGAAATGCCGTAAGATGTGTTGAAAAATTGTACAAAGCACATCTTAGGAGACACAAAGCAAAATCTCTCTACAATACCCAGAATTTACTAAAGATTAATTTAGTGCAATGAAAATTTCATCATACAGATGTGTTTCTCTATAAAAATTAGACTTAATCTTTAGAGTCCTATAGCTCCTGCAGATAAGAAAAAAACTTTTCAAAGGTTCTAATGTCTTTGGTGCCTTATAAATGTTCTCTCAAATTGTTCATTTGAATTTGGCCTACATCATACAGTCCTTGGTACATTATTGTAGTTTACTTCTTTCTTATTTTCCTTAATTGCTTTTCATCTTCAGTGAAAGATATGAAGAACAAGAGTGATACACTCCAGCTTAGTTTTGCAACTTACTTGATACTAGCTACTAAATTTCTTTTTACTAAGGATACAGCTGACTGCATTCCTATTTTGAATTAAATGATTTGTTTGTACACTTAATTTTCTTCAATCTCTTTTCATCAGTGGAAAAGTACTGATAAAGCACTAGTTGACCATTAGAAGACAGATGAAATAGAATGATGCATCTTCATTACTATCATATTCCCTCTGAACTATTTTTTTTTTCCTTGCAGGACGGTTCTGTTTACTCTGACCTCTGTAGTTGTGCTTGTCATCACTACTGACTGGATCAGCTGGGACAAGCTGAATCGTGGATTTCTGCCAAGTGATGAGGTCTCAAGAGCCTTCTTGGCTTCCTTCATCTTGGTGTTTGACCTTCTTATTGTTATGCAGGTACACTCTCCTAGTGTTTCATTCAAGCTGCTGAGGCTGCCTAGTCACTCTATTTCCTCTAAAGCAAATGTTGTTTAGCTAAGACTGCATAAAGGCAAATAAATGTTTAGTTTGCTATTGATATTAGTATGGGCATTTTATAACATCATCCTCAGTGACTTTGCAAAAAGCCCACTGGCCTTTTATTGTGAAAACATTACTGATTTATCTTCTTAGACCACCAGGTAAGAACTCCACAACTTTCCAAATTAGAAGTTGTTTTCTGCAAAAATGACATTAGAAAAAGAAACAGAAGCTAGTTGATCTGTAAATCCA
Source organism: Brachypteracias leptosomus (assembly GCA_013401335.1). Lineage (NCBI taxonomy): Eukaryota > Metazoa > Chordata > Aves > Coraciiformes > Brachypteraciidae > Brachypteracias > Brachypteracias leptosomus. The sequence goes on along the minus strand of VYZX01004991.1, from coordinate 139,796 downwards.
ACAATGAATTGAATGAGAAATTTGGCCAAACAAGAAAGAAATAATTCCATATTTCAAGCATTTGCAATATCAGGAATACACACATTACAGCATTTTAATAGATGAAAATTAGTATTTGCTATTAAGGTTCCACTTTCCACTTCTACATGAAGATTTCTTTACTTTCATAACAGGTCCTTGTACTGTAATGTCTTCTGCTAGCAAGGGTAACTGGGGAGATGATTCTCTGTAGTCTGCCTGATGTCTGTTCCTTTGAATCTAGCTGATAAGAAAGGAATCTGGGTCACAAGTATGTGGCCAAGAATCTCCTTCATGTGATGCTGCTCTCTACCCTTTGCATTTGTCTCTGGAGTGAGACTTGTGTGAATAACTCACCCAAATGCTCTGTGAAAAATCAGGTCACTTGGACTGAGACGAGGAAAATGAGCTTTGAAGGCCAGAGTGACTTTTGCTATTAGTCCTAAATATGTTAGACTGTTGAACTGAAGTTCAGCAAAGAATTTGAGAAGAACCGATGGGTCCTTTTCCTCCAGTATATTACTAACTAACTCTCCTAGCAAAGACCATTTCTGAGACACTTAGTTCTCTTTAATGAGATGTCTATTGCTTGAGCAATTATCATAGCAGTGACATTGTGGTGGCACTCAGAATTTATCACTGCTGTACTGGAACATTAAAGTTCCACAAAGTCCTGTAGTTCAGTTTTATTTCCCAATGTCCACCACTGTTCAGTGCTCACTGCAGTTCATGGTTAGAATACGGAGGGTAAGAAAAGGAGTACTGTTTTTCTAGTAAGTTTTCCAGTGCTTTCTTTTCTCTCCCTTTGCATTTTACATTTTGCTTACTGTTTCAAAAAGATTCAAGAGAATGTATAATAAATGATAGAACTTCACAGGGCTGTAATGAAAGCGTGAACGAAAATACACGATGTATTAAGCTATACTGAATTTGGTATTGTATGCAGGGTAGAGAAACAGAAGTTGTCTTCATACCAAATAATTATTAAATCATCCTTTTGACTTTGAAAAATGAAGTTCCAGTACTTGGACCTTGGAGCTGCTGCATATAGGGAAGAATTTTATGTGAAACAGCCTGTAAAAATATTTCATAGTTTTACAAAACAGAGCAAGAGGCTCTTTTTAATTTCATTTTTGATTGATGCTTGTGTGATGGAATTATTTGGACTGTGCAACTAAGTTGCCATGTTTTATTTACAGTGTAGTTCTAGCATCATTGCATTGCTACTGCAATAAAGCCAAGTTGAGACAGCAAAGTATTAAATCACAAGACCATCAGGATCATGATGCTTTGACTAAAGTATGCTTTAGGATTACATGTCTCTAGAAATTCTTTGTAAGAGTGTTGCCTGTTTCACAGCTTTTTCCTAACATAACAAGCTTTAGCAATCAACTGGTAAAGTTAAGAAAAACCTCCAAGAAAACTTTGTACTAAAAAGTTTCTGTTTGAGGCTGATGTTAGCTAAAAGCACAGATGAAGTCTCATCTAACTTTTGAGTACAGGCGTTTTCTGTCTGAATGGTAACATTAATACTGCAAATGTGACTCTGTTTAGCAAGAAGAGAAAACCAACTGAGTTTGGAAATCCCTTCTCAATGCTGTGAAAAATAATCACATAATTGCAAAGGTCATTTTTTCCTTCCTAGTATTATTACAATTTAATATTTATCTAAACCCTATGTAGAGCATAAGAAAGCAATAAAGGCCTGAGCTGTCCCTGCTCTGAAGAGCTACCTTTTTTCAATTAGACATAATGCAGGCAGACATGTGAAGAGAACACAGACAGCTGAACCTTACACAGACAGTTACACAAGTGGTACTTAAGGGTATGTGCACTTTTTACCTTTCGTTTCCAACCTGTAACAAACTCTGGCTTCCTTCCAGCCCCACTCTCCTTCCAGTGTCCTCCAGTCTAAGCAATTCACTGGATATTCATGGGACAGGTCAGGAAGACAATCACAGATGAGAGACGAGAGTGGAAGACAGAGACATGTGACTGAAGTGTAAACATGAAAGCTATGACCACAAAAAAATATTAAGACAATTCAAGAAAACAGATCACGGAGAAGGTTACAGGACTACAACAGGACTTCATGGGTAGTGTGGTTGGCTTCTGGCTCTGGCTGTGTTCCTACTTTTTCAGCCAACCTCACTGTGACCCATCACTTCACATCTGCCCTCCCTGGAGCGAAGAAAAGGGAGTGCATATGTTAGATGGCTGCTGTGTATGCATCTCCACTTGTTTTAATCACTGTATCTTTATAGTCAATGGAGAGACCAAGGTATAGTTGTGATGCTTTTAAACATCTACAGTAGGATGAGATACAGCAGGCCCTAGAGGTGCACGTTTCTCTTCACTGAGAATAAACAGATGAGCAGAGAAAAAACATCCTTAAGCCAGGCTTAGAAAAAGGGTTATGAGAGTGGCATGGCTTGAGTCCAGAGCTGTAGCTCTGCAAGGATCCTGCTCAGCTATTTCCACAGCTGTTAAAAAAGCCAAAGTAGCATTTCTCTCTAGTGTTTTGTCATGGAGACTTCTTCAGAGCATTGCTGACTCTTGCGGGCAGAGCGATTTCCACTTCTCCCTCTCTTCCTGGCCACAGTTTGAAAGCAATTTAAGTTTCACTGAGTCCAGAACAGTGTATCAGAGATAACATTTTAGGCTGTTTGAGAGGCAACACAGAGGCCTCTATTCCAGTCCTGGTTGTCAGGACATTTTATCCAATGATACACTTAGGTTTTTAAATACGGAGATTGCATATTTTCTCTCTGAAAAACAACAAATCAAAGTCACCAATGCAAGTGAGCATTAGTTCATTGTAAAGGACACACACTTGCCTACAATGAGAAAGTAAAAACCCTACAAATTTATTATTTTCTCTATGGTATGGAAATGATTTACTTAGTAATTTTCACAATGTGTTTAATTATGCCTGCCCTGATAATTGAGATGGTAAGATGTCAAATTCTGTATATTTCTGGCACCCATAACTTTCACTGCTGTACGTGGGCATCATTATATTTTGTGCCTTCGGTTCAGAGTGGGTGAAAGACCACATATATTAAAGCTGGATATGTAGTAATGCTATTATGTTCATTTAAAAAAACTTTTTACTATTTTAATGAAAAAATCACGTATCTAGTTCTCTTTCTCAAAGATTTAATGGAAAAGCTGTTAGTTAAAGGTGTAAATATGGAAAAATTAATCTATAATCACACATTCCAACTACTATTTGAGCAAGTAGATAGTAACTCATACATTAGCCTGTATACTGCTTTTTTCTTTTTATTTTTTCTTTTTTTCTGGTGTGTGTCATGTTCTTAGTGACTTTGCTAATGGGTATTAGGGAGTCTGAGGTGGGTGGATTATAAAACCTTGTGTGTACGGGGAGATGAATTGTTTCATCTCAGTGGTGTCTTTTGTGAGAGTTTACAGGTTTCTCCAGGCTTCTGAAAGGTATTTCGGCATCACTGTGGAGTTACACACTGTAGCTACTTTGCTGAGCACTTTGCACGTCCCATGGTGTAAAATCTTGCAACTCTTATGATTTACTGCAACTTTTTTTCTGACAGTACAATCAGATACAATATCTGAGTGATTTAAAAGCTACCCAAAAGTACTATTTGATTCCAAAAGGAGAATTTATTCTTCAATAAACTGTGGTCAGACAGCTCTTATGTCTAACATTCTTTGAGAAAGCTCTTGTATGTGAATCTTTAGCCAAACTAACAAAATAATTCCATTAATATAAAATGGGAATACTCTTGTAAATAAGGAGAATATGATTTTGTCCTTCTGGGTGACCTGAAAGATATGAAGAGAGTTAGATAATTAACAACATTCCTTATGACCAGTGCTGGAGCTCTGCTTATGTTCATATTAGGAGAGCATCAGACAAATATTTATTTTTTCTTATAATAACCATTTTTCAAATCTATTTTTCATAGTATTTTTAATGCCAATTGCTTTAACATGTAACTCCTTGCTACTGCAGTTGAAAAACAACATCTTTACTGGGTGGCCTGTCACTTTTCTTTTGTTTTTTTTTTTTTAATTCTAGTTCTTCTTATTTCCCTGAAAAAAAAAAAAAAAAGAAAAAAGAAAAAGAAAAAAAAGTTGTTAATTTAGTTGCTTATTGTTAATTATGTTTTGTGTACGTCATTGTTAAACAGTTGCACAGAAATGTTATCAGCAAAATGGAACAGACTCTGACCTCATTAACAAATAGATAAAGTAGGGACAGTTCCATTTATTTTCAATTTTGATTAAAATCTAGTACAATGTGTGAGCACATTAAAAAACATCACTCACAGCATCAAGTGCATAGAAGAATATAGCATTTTCTTGAATAGTTAAAGACAGTGTAAAATATGGTCTTGTTCACACAAAATGGGTAAAGACTTGATTTTTAGAGGCTTTAGGTTTTTTTAGAAAATCTATTTAATTTTGTAAGCATAATTTGATTGAGACTTTTTACTGGATTTACACTCAGTGATTTAATAGAATTAATTTGCACATATACAAGTAGGAAGAGAGTTCCGATTTACACTTTAAACAGAATACAGAGGTATAGTCATTTTCCTTTGAAATAGATAAGCAAGAAATGATTCTGTGTTCGTAGAGAAAGCAGGATATACAAAATATTTTCTCATTCTTGTCAGAGTAGATCCTCTCAGCTGTACATTTGATTCAAGAGTGGTATATTTTTTTGTTTGTTTCCTGACAAACAACAGCAAAAAGTACCAATGTGTAGTTTGTTTCCAAGGAAGCTACCAAACTTTGAATGAAAATGTCCTTCTAAAAACCTCCCATTCAGCACAACAACTTCTGAAGAAGCGAGCACTTGAATGTCAGGGTACTTTCCATCATACCTTTGCTGGGCTTTGTAACATTTGAAAACACAATAATAAAATACAAGTCAAAACTTGTGAGAAATATCTGTGTTAGTGAATTTAGCAAAAAACTTTTGCATCATCTCTGACATTCAGGATTTCTGTATGTGAGAGGTTACTGTGGTTTTTTATTCATATGTTGCTTGCCTCCCTTGATGGGAGCCTAGCCATAAGGACAGGTGACCAGTGACAGGTTTTTCAAAGGAGTCAGGGTAGATGGGAATTCTCCTTTAATACAACTGATGGCAGATTAGCTCCATTACTACCGTCCCCAGCAATTACTGTATGGCAAGGTTTTACAGAGAGGAACAATATACCCTCAACTACTTTTTTCAGATGTTATGTGGAGTGTTTCATTCCGCTCAGAGTACATTGCTCTTCACTAGCAGATTTTAGACATGCCTGTCAAACAGCATTACAAAAATGGTAAGCATTTTGAACACATGCTTGTACTCAGTTAATTGTGCAATGTTTGCTGAAGAACCCTACTGTGAGGGTTGGCTCTGTGGAACTGTACCTTCCATGGCCTGCGGATCTCTGAAGGAGAAGGGGACAAGTTCAAGTGAGGTAACTTTAGGATAAAGCTTTCTGTACCAAGTAACAGAATTTCCTTCCTGCAAAGTCTCTCACATAGGAAAGCGTTTCCTCTCTTTTGTCCTTTCTACATCATCATCCTTCTATGGATTGTGGAAATGTTTATTAGCAGCACTGGTGTATGTCTCCGTTTAGGGCTCAGGGCAACCCTCATAGAGCAGAATTAGTTTCACCCCTCTTCCCCCTCCCCTCTTCCCTCCCAGGGGAGGAAGAAAGGCCTCACACAAAGTTGGAAAATTAAGATCACAATTTTTAACAGGGAGTAACAAAAGGGATATCAGAGGAAGGGAAATATACAGAGGTAACAAGGGAAGGTATATATACAAATATATACAACACCGATCCTCGGATGCCACTGGATTTCACCTGAGCCACGTGGAGTTGTAGCAGCCACAGAGCCGTCCACAGCCAGCAGCAATTCCAGCGAGGAGGGGGCGAGCGGAACTTCCTGTGTCCTTTTATAGAGTGTGGCAGGAAGGGGAGTGGAATAGCCGCTCCACCTGTCCCTCCCCTTCCCCAAACCTTAAACCACAACAGTGTAAAACATTAAAAAATAATCCTGAAAAATAAAAGTGAATGAGAAGGGCTAGGAGGGAGCAACTCTCGATCTACAGCTTCACTTTATATGTGCTTACTACAAATTCAAGTGGCAGATCTAAGTACATTCTTAAACACCATTTAACCAACAAAATTGTAATGTTTCTCATGCCATTATTGGCACTATGGCATTTCTTTCTAGTGAGTCAGACACAAGTCTTTCTTGCCTATCCTAGAATTGTTCCTTTTCTTGAATCTGCCTCCACATCTGCTACTCATGGATTTATATCTGCATTGAATTTCTCCATCCCAAAGTTATTTTTTTTATTTCCCCGTGAGTCACTGGTTAAAGTATGAAGTTCTTCTACTTCCTATTTTGAACACAGAATAGTAGCTTTCCTGAGCTCCACTTCCATCCATCCACCCATCCATCCATCCATCCATCCCATTAGACATATTTTCTCATAGCTTTTCTGTATCTTCTGTCTGGGGGTGGTTTATTGTCTTGCTATCACATACTGAGAGGAACAAGCTAGTGTGGTCCCAGAAATGGCCCATTTGACAGCTCAGGAAAAAGCATCTAGAAATGGAGTCAACATCCTGCAGAGTTAAGTGTCCCTATCCGTATGCTGGCAGGGAAGCAAGGCTCTGAGACACTGGTGCGTGGACCCTCTACACCTCCTTCACATTTTTGTTTTCTGGGGACAAGGCAAAGAGATTGGAAATGTACTATACTTAATCAGAGAATAAAATAATGCATTTGAAATTCACTGTTTTTATTTTAAAGGTAAACAGTTTGATGGAAGTGCATGTAGCGTTTATGTTAAAGGATGATGAGGGGGGGAAAGTGTAGTGTTGTTATGTGTAGTTAAACCCCCAGAGTTTCTGTTGGAATATTTTCAAGATCCACCTGGATGTATAAATTCCTTTTCAAAATCCCTGAAACATTCCTTCGCCCCCTTGCCAGAATCAGCTATAAAGTACACTGTATTTCTTCAGCTCTTTCAGTTACTTTGGGACTAAGAAAATGATAAGCAAAATCACCTTCCCCTGAGAAAAGGTGGGTGTATCTTGTCCCTTATTGCACATTTTGTACTGTATTTTTTAATGAGCTGTCTGGTTTATATTGCTGTATTTTCATTCTGTGCTTGTCTGGTTTGATAACTGACACCATCATTTTATGCTGTGGATTTTGTCAAAGAAGACATGTAAAGTACAGTATTTTAAAGTACGTTTTGACTTTTACACTGTTTGTGGATGGTTAAATCTTACTTGGATGCATTATATTTATCTCAGGCATTACAGATTCAACTCCAGGGTTTGCTTCAGCCGCTGTAACTTGGTGCATTTGTGCTGACCTGAATCCTATTGTGCCAATTTATACTGGCTGAAGGCTGGGCCCTTTTTTTTGCTCTGTGACTCAGTTCCTCATTTGCTGAAAAGGAATAACTGTAGTTCTTTTCTTTCACTCATTGTCTGATTGTCTGCTTAGCCCCTAAGGTGCTCAGAGAAGGATGCTGTCTGACTTGGTACAGCTTCTATCATAATCAGGCACCAGTCCCAGCTGGAGCCTCTTGACTCTAAGATGACTACACACAAAATGAATTAGCTGGAAAAGCTTCTCATTTGTCACAGTCATTCCCTTTTACCTTGACAATGGGTACGTGCCATACATGTGACACTGAGGCCCTTCTTTTGCAGTGCAGGTATTTGTCTGACATAATGAAGCATTTCTCTAAAAGCAGATCCAGCATTTTGACATGCTTCCATCTGAAACCACTATATTCAGCTCAAATGCACAAAACCTGTGGAACTAGGTAAAAGAAAAGCTGGGAATTACTTGCAAGTCTTTCACAGGACTATTTTCATCTTTAGTTGCAAGGAGAGTCTTTTTACAAGTTCTGCTATAATCTGTATGTGACAGGGTCTGTTATTGTGGGATGTGTGTCTGATGAGTGTTGCATTGCTTAAGATTATAATGGAGTGAAATATGTTGATATAACAGTAATGGTGGCATTCAGATAATTTCAACTCTCCACAGAAATAATAATAATATATTTACTGGAATATATTATTTGATTGTAGAAATCTGTTTTATAATAGACATCGTTACACAGGCTTTTATCTAAAAATGAAAAATCTGAGATAAAACCGAACTGGTTCAACTGTTTTCTAAGTGATAGAATTGCATGCAATTTGTAAATGCAACCATATGAGTTAAAAAAAGGAAGATAAACCTCAGTTTGCCATCACTAGATAGAATGTTGCCCTAAGACAAGTTTTATGCCTATCCATATCTTACATTTAGCTACATGGCATACTGAATTTACAGGACTTAGTGACGGGTCGTACCTGGGCACACAAATCCACCTAGCAACAATACTGAGTTCAGTTAAGCAGAAGGAGCAAAACCAGCTTAGTTGCTCTTAATCAATCCTTAGAGGGAAACAGAAACAAGAATATGCCTGATATTATTGGTCTAACTGCATTATTTCTGCACAGCTGATTGAATGACAGTTGTTTATACTTCCTGGGTAAATTTGAAGCCTGGTATATGAGACATTAACAAAAAGATATGCTTACTTTTATTTCTTTGAGTTTTTCTGACATGCTATAAAGCTTGTGTTTTTCTTTGTGTAACAAAAGGGATGTACGTGGTTAATCACCAAGTGTCTTCAGATACTGAGTACATTAGATATTTTTGCATCTGTTAGAATTGGACTTTATTGAACCCATCAAGAAGTAATTCATTCTCATATGTATAGAGGAGGGGAACTATTCTCTAGTGCTTTTAGTGATTTGAAGTTATAGTTGCAATGGTTTCTGATTTTGAAATAACATTCATTTACTTACTTGTATTGTGTTTGGCANACACAGGACTGCTCTCCAGTATCTCCTCTCCCAGCCTATACTGATAGTGCTGGTTACCCCAGCCCACGTGCAGGACCCTGCACTTGGCTTTGTTGAACCTCATAAGGTTCGCCTGGGCCCACCTCTCCAGCCTATCCAGGTCCCTCTGGATGGTATCCCATCCCTCTGTCATATCAGCTGCACCCCCCAGCTTGGTATCATCCGCAAACTTGCTGAGGGTGCACTCAATGCCACTGTCAATATCATTAATGAAGATATTAAACAACACTGGTCCCAGCACAGACCCCTGAGGGACACCACTTGTCACCTTCCTCCATCTGGACATCAAGCCGTTGACCATCACTCTCTGGATGTGACCATCCAGCCAGTTCTTTATCTACTGAAGAGTCCACCCATCGAACGCATAATTCTCCAACTTAGAGATAAGGATGTTGTGAGGGACTGTGTCAAAGGCCTTGCAGAAGTCCAGATAGATGACATCCATAGGCCTACCCTTGTCGACTGATGCAGTCATGATGTCCCTGTAAGTCATAGAGGTTGTGTAAGTGTAGCCTTAAGTCAGCCAGTTTTCTCGTCTCCTACGGTTCAGAAACTAAAAAGTTTCTCTTTTCTGGAATCTGACCATGTTTGCCTGCCCATCATGTAATGCTCGTTAGGGAGAGGAAATTCCCCAGCATAACACTTAGCAGATATCTGGCAGATAGATTGGGCCAGTGCGAATATGTGTTTCCCACTGGAGCAGCAAAGCAACTAAATCAACATGCCTATAGAGTCTCCCAAATAGTCTCTTTAGTGTACTGCAGGTGATTTTGGACTGTACTATGTCTCAGCTGGTCCCCAAATAATTAACTTCTTCTCTATCTCTTCCAGTATCTAGATAGTATTGCAGTTTGGTTTTTTTTAATGAAGATTCTTTATAACCTTGCATGAGCCAACAGGTGCTGTAGGTGCATTAACACATTGTCAGTATTGTTGAAATTATATGAACAGAGACGAAACCTGATGTTAATCAAACTGGGAAAGAGCTATATTTTTCACCTTCCTCCCCTAACACTTGTTCGATTGCTGCAGTAGCCAGTAATGCTGAACTTGTCTTGATACCTCTGATCTCAGAATGACACAGCCTCAGGTAGTATGTGATGAGTACAGCTGGTTCCATGTGCCTTCATCTCCCACTTAGCAGGGAGGGCAGCCGAAGGCGTGGAGGGGACTATCCATTATCAACTGATGCAAGATGGAGCTGCCAGGGCCTCTGAACTCGGTTACACCAGGCATTGAATATGTTTCTCCCTAGATGAAGATAGGTGAATAAAAGAACCACTTAAAGAATCACCTGAAGAACCATCCAGGACTGGCTGTGAGCAAAGCACTCCATGTCCTCAAGCAGCAGGATACTAGGGGCAGTTTGAAGCACTCACAGGGGCTATAAGGGAGGAATAGAAGGGCCCAGGCCCAGCAGCCATGGCTGCAGCTCCATGCCTGGCCACCTCCAGCTTGAAGCAACCATTTACAAGCAGTTCCCTGTCTCTGAAGAAAGACCGTGGTGGTAGCCATTTGGTGCTACCGTGCAGGGCAACATGGCAGTGGGGAGGAGGACTTGAAACTGGCTTGACCCCTTGAAATCCTCTCCCTCCATCCAGCAATGCTGTATGGTGCACCAGTGGCACAGAGGTAGGCATAGTGCAGAGGCAGATGGTGGTGGTGGAGCCCCATTCCCGGGATGAAGCACTCCTGTGATTTCAGTGACCTAAACCTGGCAGAACTGCATTTCTGATGTGTCCAGTCAAATTTTCCTAGTACATTCAAGAAGCTTTTGTTCTGTCCTGTTCAACTCTTTCCATATCTTCCTCAACAACCATAGAAGCCTATGAAGCACTGTGTTTCTTGGTGCATTTATGGCTTGCACTGCCACCAACATTAATTACATGATACAGTAATTCACAAGACTGCACTGTAGCTGTTCTGGCTGGTACTGGTCATTTTGGGCTATGGTTTTATTTCGTCTTTCAGGAGAGACATGTAGCTCTTTCATACAAAACTAGCTTCGATTTCACTCTCCATCAGTTTTCAGTGAGCTCTGCTATGATATTGTTTCTCACATCAGGTACCACATGAGGAATTAAATGATGAAAATTTGTGGCTAGGTAATCCATTTCATCACCAGTAGATGAAAATGAGAAAACAGTGTACATCTCTTTCAAATGTATCTCGCTATGGATTTAAGGATTTAAACCTATAATCCTTCTTGGATGGCTCTTTGCTTTTAGTTTCTCTCAGGAGGTCTTTGGGCTTGACTGTATAGAATGTGCAGCACGCATTAGGTTTATAATGAAATTTCATTCCACTTCGTAACTGTGTGCCCAAAGTGGAGAAACAAACAATCTTCCACAGCAGCAGTGATCCCATGTACAGCACACAATCTATTTAGGAGTAGGTGGCAGAAAAGAAGTGATTAAGTGATCTGCTGTATCAGGCAGCCAGGGTTAGAGGAAGCCAAAGGGACTGTTGTCCCATCTCAAGTCTGCTAGTGCACTTTTTGATGGCCCTGATTTGGCCCAGTTTCTGCAGACTGCGTGTCAGAGGAGGCTGCTCAGACTGTGCAAGCTGTGCCCTGTGGCATTTCTGAAGGCAGCCTGCTTGGTGATGCACCAGCCTCTGCAGCTGCCACCTTCTAGACAAGAGCTGCAGCGTACTCTCTTGGCTTCAAGTTGGTACTTTGTCCTGACCTTAAGTTGCAAAACAACAGCTACATCTTCTGAATGCATGTTAAATACCCTTGGGGATGTTTCTGGCATCTGGGCCAAACAATTACTTCAGTAATCTAAACTATACAAATATCTACTATTCCTCAAGGTCAGGCTGCAAAGATTTGCATATCTGGATGAAATGTTGCAAATACAGGGAATGAGAGAAAGAAAAGCATCACACAAACAAGCCTAACATCAGAAATGAGCAGATGATGATTTAAGCAACACAAATACTGTTACACATAAAAAATTATGTTAAAAATGAGGCAACACTACTGAGGCTGCAGAGTCATGCATTCAGAAATTAGGAGGTGCCAGAATTAAGGTCACCAGTATAAACTTTTCACCTTTATTGTGTGTATGCATTATGATACAATCTTTAATTACCTATTCACATCCCATTTTTCTACAGGACCTCTGTCTCGCTGCACTGGATGAATGGTGTTCATTTAATGAGAAACTGTTCAATATTTTGGTTTACCCTTTCTGTGAAGTGTGTGGCCCCAGGCCTTACTTACTGCACAATATGGAAACCTTGATATGAAGATGAAATCATTCATTTCCTCGTGGGCTTTTTTTGTGACACCCATTGCTGTACTTCCTAAGGGTTTTTCAAACATTAATATATTTATCTTCACAATAGCCTTCACAATCAAAGTATTATTGTCCATTATTGTCCACATTCTATACTGAGGCACAAAAAAATTAAAGTCAAAGGGTCCCTAATTTGAGATGTGAGAGGACATTATCATGAAAATTTATATTATTAACCATCTTTTAGCTGAGTGGTTACCTAATTGGGGGAGGAGGGTCTAGCATATTATTTCATTAGGAGCAGACAGCGCCACATATTTACTTGATGTAATCTTATATATTATTATACTGACAGCCCCGTTTCCCTTGTAGAATTGAAACCATTGTGAAAGTAGTTTCTTTGCTTGCTTTGAGTGATGGCTGTAACTGTGTCATATACTTAACTCCACAAAAAAAGACTGGTTGCTTTATACACTGATCTTAAAGGAGTACAAGGCAGTACATAGGGCAGTCCTATGTAGGTAGTGCTATGCCCTACAAGACTCCTGCTATCCCTGTGGATATTTTGTCAACCCTTCTTCTTCTCCCCAGTGCCAATATATTCAAGTCTAGCTCTCATTGATTTTAATACCAGATATGGGCACATGTCATTTAAACAAATCTAAGCTTAGGTGAGATGTGGAGGCAATCACACAGAAAGAAAGAAAGAAAAAAAAGGCAAACAATTTATGACTGCTTGGGCATAGTTTGGTTTTAGAAATTCACTTAGTATCTCACAGATGTGTCATGGCAGAGTTGGCCAAATTCAGTTCCTCCTGACGGCAGTGACCCCCCGTAACAAGATGTAAATGTCTTCACATCTGCTGCTGTCTCTTGCATTTACACCCTTCTTCCTGCACACCTTCCAGCTTATGCAGCAGATTCAGAGTGTGGGAGAACTACAGGAGTCTCTGTCACTATATATCCCCACCTCATAATCACAAGTTAGATCCTCTTTAATGAAAAAGGGTTGTGTACTCTGGAACAAACAGTATGTGATCACGTAACTAAATAATGATTGTACCATGCACATACACCCTGTACAGATAACCTTAGCCTGACACGTCCTAGCTCGTGAGTCTTCACTATTGACACCTCCAGATTGTTCCCCTAATGCAGTTCTTTCTGTATGCATATATCCTTTTGTTTTTACAGAAAAAATAACAAACTCAAAATCAAGTCTGCCGTATGAATTGGATGTGTCTTATCAGGGTGCTGGAACTGTTAGCCGTGTTTGCCATGTGAGCTACCTGCTAATAGAAGCATGTGTTTTTAATTCCAGTGAGCTGTTTCAGAGGGAAGAGGAGACACGTACTTTGCCTCCGGGCTTCACATCTACTTTTTAACAGCAGAGAGTGGTGATAATTGGAGTTATGGTGACCAGTCCGAGCTCTGAGGCACTAAAGCATTCTGACCATTTCCCCAAACCTGACTTTTTGCTTGCCGTCACTTCGAAGACCTCTCTCTCCATCTCTGTCCCCATCCTGGATCCTCCTCATCCCTGTTTCTGTGACATATCCTATTACTTTTATTCAATTCCAGTTTTCAGTCTTTGAGTCTCTCATTTCTAATCTCCACATCCAGTGAATCTTAGTCATCCACCCCAGGCCTGGTGTCCAAATCAAAATCTCTCCTTTTCTCCCTTCTGTCTCTCCCCAGGTCATCCCTTTTCCTTTGCTAGCCAGTCCCAACCTTCTGCTCCAATCCCCACCATCCTTTCTAACACTTCATTTTCTTGCCCTGATTCAAGTCTTTCCCCTCCTCCTGCTCCTTTTGTGTAGTCTGTTCCAATTTTCCTAGGAAGCCTTTCTCTCTCTGCTCTCATTCCCCTGCACAGCATGGCCCAGGTGGACACAGCTTTCATTTAACTGTGTGGCTGCACACAGATAGGCCAAGCCTTCTGCTCAGCCTCTTAGAGAGGGCTGGTAGGGAGGGAAAAGGACAGAGCTCAGGTCACTGCATCCCCACTAGACTCAGACCCAGGGTCAGGAGCCCTTCTGTCCCCATCTTTCCTCAGCCATAGATGCCTGGCTCCCATCTGCACACAGAGTACTTGGGATCAGTAGTTACAGGAAAGCTGTCTCTCAGTCCCTCAGCTGCTGTGTGAAGCCAGTTCTGTCCCCATTTGAGAGCAGCTCAGAGTCCTACCAGCAGCAGCAGTAGAGGTGGGAGGCAAAGGGGGAATAGAGGTTGCTCTGTCTCTCTTTTGAGACTGGCAGTTTCATATTCTGTTGAGTTCTAGGAGTTGAGAGACATTTTGGCATGCTAAGCGATGCACATTTTGTGAAGATACTTGTTTCTGAACCTTTAGCTAAATCTTTGTGAGTGTGAAAACTATTGACTTTTAAAAGGTACCTTTATACTCTTCCAGTTTGGGGCAGATATTCACAGGGAAACAAAAGGCACATCTCTGACACAAAGTTACTTCCTTGCTAAACTCTGCACCTCTACTTCAAAGGGTGAGACAGTTCTACAAAGCAAAGCAGCTTATTTTCTCTCTGGTCTCTCAGAAGTGTTTGAATGGTTCTAGTAGAAAATGTCAAAACTCTAAAACAGAAACATAGAAACAAACAGGAGGAAAACAGCCTGAGGCAGACACCTGGCATGGGCAGTGTTCAACCCAAGCAGTTAAATTTGGAAAGTTGTAAGCAAATGAAATCAGTATATTGTACGCAGGCACACTTGAACAGTGTGCTGTGATTACTCTCTGTTCTATACAGCACCTGCAGTGGTGGTAACTGGGTGCCCTTGTGGCATGGGCTGCCTGAATTCCTCTAGTGCCATTTCAACAGCAAAACTAACTCAAAAAGGCTCTCTTCTCATAGTGCAAGCAATTTGTTGCATTTCTTTCTTTTGCACTTATAAAACTGCACCTAATGACTGAGAAGAGCAAAAATTTCCAGGGTTTTCCTTACAGTTTTCTCGCTCTCTCACTCTCTGGTTGGGAGAGGTCCAGAGGAAAAACAACCTCTGCTCCTTTACCTGCTGAATTTCAGGTTGACAGAGGTGGGGCTGTTCTCAGCTCTACAGGACTGTGCTCCAGCATCCTGCCTCCATTTTTAGCCTTCACTTAGATAGCGGCTCCAACTTGACACAACTGCAGGCAAAATACCTTCATATTGAAGATGCTCAGAGCCTCAGCAGAGTTGTTAGATAGCCACTTCCATGTAATCATTTCTCAGTCTCATTTTTGTACTCACTTTTATAGCAATAATATTCTTGCTATTCCTTTATATAGCACTTGAAAATATAAGCAACTTAAAAATATGAAAAGATATGAAAAATAGTTTTCTTTCCCCATACAGAACTGGTCAATAAATTTTGACAGAGTGTCTCAGTGCAAATATATACAATGATGTTTCTTCTGTAAAGAATGCCTCAGTGAGTATTGCTGAAGGGACTACCTGTCAGGACAATATTATTCATCAAATGAAATTATTTACTGTATCAGTTACCAATATTCTTAGTCTATAAGACACAGATTGCTATTGGAAATGCAGAAAAATAGTAAGAGTCTTAAAAGATAATAGTTAAACTACAGATTCCCTTGGGGATATAATAACCATGTTGGTGTAGTCACACAGAACCATACTGGCATACAGGCTAGATGGCCCCCCAGGCTGTATAATAAAATAAAATAATTAATATATTTTATGGGTAAATTATAAATTTGTCTAATGTTAATGTCAGAATGAGAACATGAACTCAGTTTGCCTTAGTGATCTAGTTCTAAAAGGTGACACATTTGTGTAGAAATCCTTGTGCAGAATCGTGCTGATAAAAAGAGAAGTTCAGAAATCAGATATTTGATTGGTAGTTGACTGTATGTCATGGAAATCAGTGGTGTTTTCAGGGAAGCAGAATGTTGTCATTAATGCCAATTAAGTAGTGAGCCTTGAGTAACTGTTTTATGTCAAAGAAACTGTTTCACGGGGCTTTACTTTTTTTTAATTTTATTTAAAGGATTCTATTAAAGCATTCTATGATTCTATGGTTTCCATTTATCAAGTAAGGATTCATAGAAAACAAATCTTTAGAATTAGGAATGAGACATTATATACTGGAACTATATATGTTTATCAAGAAGGATATAGTACTGCTTGCTTCTTAAATGGTTGCTACAAAATATGCAAGAGTGACATGAATGGTATTAGCCTTGTATTTTGACTCAGTATTTAAAGCAAGGAGTTGTCAGCTGACTGCAGGAAAACCCAGAGGGTACGTCGGGAAAGGCAGATAAAATAAGAGGGGGAAAAGTCATGAAAACTTTAGGAAGGAGCAGTTAATTCCTACCTATTTCTTGAAATTGTTATTTTGAGTTTCTTCTGAAACATTGGCATCTAAGTAATTGTTAATGGGTAGTCAATACATTTATCAACTTTTATATTTATCAAGATTACAGGAACATAGGGAAGAGTTACAGTGAACTTTGTGTCCTCAAGCCTCATGGATTCCCCATAATGTGTTATAATAGGAGCTTCTGATCTTCCACAATGCCCACCTGAGCCATGATTTAAAAAAAATTCTGTTCTGGTCGGTGTTTTTTGTAGCCCAGATCAGGAGAATCTGTCTTTTGTGAATATCTTTGATTTGCAGTGGAAAGACTATGAGATGAAACTCTCGGATCCTTTCAGCATCTGCAACATCTAGCAGGGTCTTTGCCAAAGTGCATTAGCAAATGTTATTTTATTAATAACTCAGCTTTTGAATTTTTGCTTGTAGAAGCCAGTGAAGTAGCTTTTAGGCCAGACCAGAACACTAGGCCAACCTCTGCTGTCAGGCATGCTGATGCAGACCAATAGCCCAGTAGTCTTCACTTCCTAAATAGTACTTTGCTGTAATAATAACCTGTTGTGTGGTTCTAAATTGTATTCCTGCATTATATCTATCCACTTCTGATTATAGATTCTTTGAAATTGCAGTAATGCTTGTTATAATTTGGTTTGTTTGTATTTCTTTAATACTTGCATGCTTTGCTGCTGTGCTATGTACATGCAAATTGGATAAACCTCAGTAAAAATGTAGTGAGTCTGAGGAAACATGAAAGGAGTAGTCTCTGTTTGCTTTTAAAAACATGGCAACAAAGGTACTGCTCTCTGGACTCCCAAGTGCATTTACATATTTAGCAGCAGAAGCGTCTGGCCAATAGTCATCACATGGTAGACAAGACTGCTACAGATCAGCACGCCTCTAAATATATTTTATAGTGCATTTCTCATATACTTAAACCTCCTACATTTAAGTGTGTAGTTTTTATCTATTCAGTATTTTGGTAAATGTAGATTGCCTAGGACCCTCGGATGTATAATTATATCTTTGAATGAACACAGTAACTTCACTAGCAGACATTTGTTCTGTAGACATGCTAGGAGAATTATAATTGATGCCTTTTTTATCACTGAATGAAAAAAGATAGAAGTGCTGTTATAAACTGGAAGTTGAAATAAATTATGTAAAATACATAATTCGCATAATGACTGTCCCTTTATAAATGTTCGTATTAAGTAACCATATCATTTGGGATAATTCCTCCTTGAGGAATGCTGTGAAAGAACAGCTCATTCATTATCTTGACTTGGTGAATTGCTCTAAAACAGCTCCTCTCTGATAAGAAAATTGATTTAGCATTTCTTTAAACAGTTGAAAATAATGCTTGAATTCTATATTTACCTGTCCAAAAGGTTTCAGTAACTATCTGCATTATATGGCTTTGACTAGTTAAACTGGAACTCCCCTCAAAACTGCACACATCTACCTCTCCTCTACATGCATCCACACATGCAACACCTTAACTTAAAACCCCACCTGCTCAATTAATCATGCTGAGAGAGTAATCACAGTTGCTGTAATGTAGCTTACTTGATTCATTGATGCCAGTAATTAAAAGTTTTGGAGTCATACCTGGAAATTTGGAACCCACGCATTTGTCTACAGACAGAATGCTGCATCTGCTTACTGCCCTTGTAACAGCACCTTTGAGAGCAGGCAACATGTCATTTCCCCAAACTTTTGTCAATAAAGTACTTAACATTAAAAATATGAACTACTGTATTAAGTCTACCACTTAAAGTTAAAAAGAAAGTTACGGAAGATAATACAGTAAGGGGAAAAACACCTAAGCATTGTTGTTAATGGGAAAGATTACGGAGAAAGAGGTTATGTGGATAGATGAAAGAGAGCCAAATTTCTGAAACAACAGACAGTGGAAGAAACCACCTTCTCCTCAAAAAAGAAAGGCTTGTGGGGCACTTACAATTGACCCCAAAGGAAATTCTTCTGTGGAAGGAAATTAGCAAGTTGTCTTCCAAAAGTAGCATTGGCATTAAGGGGAAAAACAAATATTTTGCAGATCAAAAGTAAAGACAGAATAGAAGGGTTGCAGGAGGGCATCCTTCAGAAGGGTCTGTTAGTTTGGATAAGCTTCTGCCAAGTGCTGTATATATGATTTCTTATCTACACTGAATTTCCAAACCTTTTCAGGTTGTCAACCCTGGTTCATCTGTCTTTTTTTTTATTATTATAATTCAGCCTTTCCTTGTGATCGGCATAATTGCTATATTTAAATTCAAATCTTACTAGGAGAACACTTTAATTCATTGCACACCACCAGCCTCTGATTTTGTCTTTGAGTTCAAAAAAACACCTTAACAACATTCTTTCTGCTCCCAAGGATTTTGATGGGAACAGTTTTGAAATTCAAACCGAACTGTTGTGTTTGTCAAGACCAGGGTGAGTTTGTGCAATTAGAACTTGGTTCACTGTGTTTTTGACAAGTTCCCCCAGGAGGTTTCTAAACATTGAAAGCCTTTTAGGACGAAGTTCATGTTTTCTGCATGTGCTTGGCAAAGGCAGATATATTGCTCTGGTATAAAAAGCTGAAATTGTATTTTTCCTCTCTCACACTCAGAAAGTGAAGTTTTGGCACTGGGGCCAGAGAGGAGGCTGTGGAGAAGAGTTATCTTCCCTAATTTTTATTCACATTGGAGTCTATATTTTTGGGTTTATGATTTTGTTCATTCTTTAGGCGTGTAATTTATGTATGCATAATGTACAGAGAGTACTGGCAGCATTTCCCCAAGGGATAAGAAAATGAATGGATTTTTGGAAAGGGGAGGGCAGATGGAAAAGGGAGAGCTTAAGTAAATACTTTCTGCAACTATTAAATGACATACAGTCTCTATAATAAGAGGATATTTCATGTCACTGACCTGCAGTGAATGACTAATGTAATGGTGTGGTCTATATGGAAGATACAGTATAATAATCCAAGCAGTGCACTAGTAACCTTTTATTATTACTGAAAATATTAAAACTAGTACATTTGTACTTATGTAGGAAGGCTATTGTTTTCTTATTTTCCTCAAAGTCCCTTTGGTCAAACAATAGACAATACAATGAAGTAAGGGTATCTTATGACAAGAGATCTTACGGTGGTTCTTAGCAACTGAATTTTCCTATAATTTTTCTTCTGTGTGTTGATGAGGATGAGTATGTTTGGTGTCTGAGGGAATAAACTGTTTTGCAATTGAATAGTGTCTTCTTTTAGAAATTGGGAAAACATCTAATATAATAGAAAAATACAGTTAGAATTTAATACACTTATAAAAACACACTGCACATCACTTTGAGGCCTTGATCCAGTGCTGAGTTCTGTACTCACCAGAAATCAGAGATGGGACCACTACTGGTGTGAGAACAAGTCTTTCACCTTTCATAGTCTCTTGTGTCAAACTGGGAGGGAACACCTTTGTGTTCATATTTCTTTTTCCTTACCTAGGTGATCGGTGAAGATCCAGTTGCCATTCAGCATCTCAGTCTCTGAGTGATCATTATAAGGCAGGAAACCCCCTGGACACCACAAGTTGCTGAAGACCCTGAGCTTTAGTTCTGTGGTCAGTCATTGTGTCCTGAGTCCGTTGTTACTGAATTTGTGATCAGTATTTAATGCACTGGACTGAGTCTGTGTTTCATACCAGTACAGTTAAGAAGACTCTTTCCTTTTGTTTTCATGGGTTTCTACTTCCCAGGAACTTTTCCAGTCCATTTCTGTCAGAAGAGCGGGGCATTCTATTCAAATTCAGTTGAAATAGGTAGTAGTTTGTACTGAATTTTAATTTCAGGGCATAAAGTGAGACACTCTCATTTGGTAAGGATGCACCTCACCAGAACAGCTCATTGAATGTTCTGCTGTTTAGCATCCTGACCTGGTGAGGGAGTTGAAATAAACTGTCTCATATGATTATTAAAATGATTATGATTCACATGACAAGCACAGAAAAGGTATTCAGAGGTCATTAGACCATCCATCATTGCCAGTTAGGGCTTATGTATTCTGAAGAACTTCAGTGTGAGAAGGGACTTCTGCTCTGTAGCATTGTACAGACAACTGTGAGTGGCTCATCGGGCTTCTGGAGTGGGACTTGGTTGAAACACACTAGTGTGATTCGACTTGAAGCTCAGGACCCCTATATGTAGGTGGCTACAAGGGAGCTAGCTGTATGCTAGTTCCCATCCTGGTGAATGGCAATCTAATCCACACAATAAATGTTAAAGATTTAGCAGCGTGTATAATGCAAATGAGAACAAATAAACACCCATACAGCATATATTCATTTTCACTTGTATTCTGGGTTGTTGATGACAGTTTGAAAACATGTTCCAGAGATACTGATATGCTGGTTTTTACATGCACACCTCCTAAGTTTTATGTGTTTCCTTATATCCTCTTTTGCTACCCAGACTTGTTTACATAATGGCTGTGCAAACATAATGGATGTATTTCCTACTGCCATCCCAACTGATACCAACCAAGCCGCTGTTACTTCTGGAACAGATGTGTCTAATGGCCACAACACAGCTTTAGAAGATAGAACCAGGGCTAGAGAGAGACCGTAGAGGAGGAGTAGTTCAGGACCGGGATATGTTGCCTTCAGGAAATGATGGCAACTCATTCGCAAGTACCGTATGCTGCTGCTGCTAATCCTCTTAGCAGGGTAAAACTCAGAACATAGAAAATTATTTTAACTTCCACTAGAAAACAAGAGAAGGAGCTGGGAAGACCAAATATATTCCATATCACTGTTGTCCCTGAAACAAAAATATAAGTGCAGATAGCCACGTTTTGTGAAGTCAGCCTTTCTTCTTTCAATACTTACAGCTTCCTTTTCCTTTTCTTATTAAAATTGGTTTATTAATTAGCACAAGTTATGAGGAGGAAAATAATTTTGGAGTAGAGTTATTACTGATTTTTTTTAAATGAAAGGGAATTTGCACTGACTTGTTTGCAAACCCCACATTTAAATCTATGAGACACATTCCTCCCTGTGTTCCATAAGTATTCAATGTTTTTACTTTCTGTCAATGTCTTAAACTCTATTAATTTTCTCAGTATCACTCAAATGCAGCATATAATACTGGTTTTGTCTTCACTGAAAAATTAGTATTACTGTTTCACTTCTTTAATCACTGCAAATTGAACCTTGCACAAGCGCATGCGTAATTTAGAGTTACAGCTAAATCATAATAAGTTGGATGAAAGTTACAGACTGAGATCATTGATGCAAACCTGAAATTTCAGATCACACTTAATACCAAAGGGCAAGTTCATAGCTTGCTTGGTAAATTTTCTCAGAACAGATGATGGCAAAACTCTTCAGAGCACATATGATCTGAAGGAATTTTGTCCAGAACAGAATGGCTAGGTCATCCATTTCTAACATTGAAGCAGCTGATTTACTCTCCATCTACAGTGAACAACATATAGTAATCCCCTTGCTTCAGATACTCTTCATTTCTCTAACACCATTTTTATTATGTTGCAAAGATCATAGCGAGGAAAATATCCGCTCAGGTATTTTGCTGCAAATCTATTTTCTTGGATTTAGGCACCACTAAAAAACACCATTGAGATTAGAATATCGGGCAACAAGGAAATTAATGTATGTTGGTATTTGGAAAGAGAAAGACACAATATACTTTTTAATGCAGCTGAAATTAGCTGGAGAGAGTAGTCTTAATTTAAAATGACTTCAAAACTCTAAGTAGAGCTTACTGCTCTCAAATAGGTGCAAATGGCATTAGAAGTCTTTACAGATCCTAAAGTGCTCCAGATTTCATATTACTGTTCAGCTGCGATGTGGGTGTATTTTCCATAATGCAATGGTATGTGTTTTAGCGTGTACATACACATATTGTTGAAGATGATTACATAGCAATAGATTTAAGAATTATTTTTATTCTCCACATCATAATCAGATATTTGGTCTTCTAGGGTACCAGAAAGATTGACTTCTCTATCGTAAGTGATTTCCCTTGACAACAAGCTGTAGTCTCAGTAAATCTGTAAATATAAGTATTGCGTATTATTACTGAATGTTCATTTCTCCTATTCACCACAGAAATGGCTTTCATAAAGTGTGACACTGAGGTAGTTAGAAAAAAACATTACAACTGGTGGTTTAGGGAAGTTTCATGTAGGGAACAAGACACAGTTGCTTTGCAGGAGTTAATTTCTTTGTCTTTTACAGGTACACAATACTGTAACATTGCCACTTTATTTAGCAGCTTATCAGACTTAAGAGTTAACTGGAAAAGCTCACAGATCTGGATGGATTACCTGATAGCTATTTAGCTCAACCAAGGTCAGACATGAGTGAGACAGTAAAGCAAGATTAAAAGCTTACAAAAATTGGAGAAACTCAGAGACAAAATAGAAGAACATTTATCTTTGAACAACTTTTTTTTTTAATCAGCATTTTCAGCACTTGTGAATAGCTAATCAACAGGCAAGAGTATGTTACAAAGAGGAACTTCACAGTGTCACTGAGATATATGAAACCTCACATTTACCTGATGGAAAAACTGGTGGACTTGCTCCTAGAACATCCTGAGTGTGCACAGAGGCTGTGCTTAGTGGTGTCTGCTGCACCTCTGGCATGGATAAAGTTGTTACACCTTGCTCCTCTGACTCTTATAAGTAGGTAAAACTGAAAGGGTAGCTGTAAGAAAGAACAGTCCTTGTCCTCAGTGGGCAATGGTGATTACTGTTGCTCCTGGTCACTAGATACCTCAAGATGTGAGAACTTCAAGTGTCCATCCTTCTTTGTACACTAGCTTGTTTTTAAACACAATTTGCTCCTAATGTAACAGAAAGAGTGGATAGCCATTAATTCTTCAGACTACTAGCATCATTTAGACTATCGAAAAACTAGCAGTGGCCACTAAGGACTGGGGCAGTATTGTGCTTGATGACGCTCGAAGACAACCAAAATGCAACTATTCATAGAATCATAGGATGCCAGGTTGGAAAGGACCTCAAGGATCATCTAGTCGAACCTTTCAAGGTAGAGAAATACAGTTTAAATGAGATGGCCCAGCACCCTGTCAAGCTGAGTCTTAAAACTGTATAATGTAAGGGAATCCACTACTTCCCTTGGGAGACTATTCCAATGTTTAATTGTTCTCATTGTAAAGAATTTTCTTCTGGACTCCAATCAGAATCTCTCCAAGAGCAACTTGCAACCATCCCCCCTTGTTTTTTTCCATGTGACTCCTTGTAAAAAGGGAGTCTCCTTCGTCTTGATAGCCACCCTTTATGTACTGGTACATGGTGATAAGGTCTCCCCTAAGCCTTCTCTCCTCAAGGCTGAACAATCCCAGTTGTCTCAGCCTTTCTTCATATGGCAGGTCTTTCAGTCCCCTGATCATCCTCATGGCCCCTCTGTGGACCTTTTCTAGCCTGTCCACATCTTTTTCATATAGGGGGGACCAAAACTGAACACAGTGCTCAAGGTGTGGCCTGACCAGTGCAGAGTAAAGAGGGACAATTACTTCTTTATCTCTGCTGGTGATGCCCCTTTTGATATAACCCAGCATCCTGCTGTCTCTCTTTGCCACTGCAGCACACTGCTCACTCTGAGCCCGCTGTCCACCAAGACCCCCAGGTCTCTCTCCATAGGGCTACTCTCAAGCCAGGTGGATCCCAATCTGAGCTGCATTCCTTGGTTATGTATTGCCAGGTGAGAGACCTTACACTTGTCCTAGAGCATTCTATTGCTAAAGAAACACCAAGTTATGGATGGTTAGACAGGCAGGTATAAGCAATACTGACTTCATTGATCAGGATGACCAGTAATCCAGGATACTTAATGCATGGCATCCTCATGTTTTCTCACAGTAAAAAATTACAAAGGAGAATGAGAAGGGAGAAACCTCTACAGCTAACAGGGAACTGCAGAGGGGAAAGTTTCTTTAAATAGAAAAAAAGGTTTGTAGCCTGAATTTATAAACTGATTGAGGGAGCAGCTGTCATATAGACAGTCTGTACCTGGGGTAGTGAAAGATCTGAAGGGATTTGAAAATGAAAGGAAGTGGCCTGTATTTTGATCAAAGAAAAAAGTGACACGGTCAAGGAAACAGGCTAGGAGAGTGGTCTCTGCAGCAGCATTTCTCTGTCAGCGGAGAACAACTGCACTTGTGAAGGCCAGAGGGAAAGATGCCAACTCTAACTGAACAGCAGATGATGAGAGCTTCGATAAAAATTTTAGCTGTGGGGCTCGATAGGAATTGTCATATCTGTAATATGTTATGCAGAATAGATCTGCTATATCAAGGTACTACCAGGTTCAGAGGAGTAAATAGAAGATGATGCCCAAGCTATAGTCACAGGGGAGAGAGAGGGAGTGCTGTCTATCACAAATCAGGCATCTGCCAGTGATTATAGGCATGGATATGAGTCTTCCAGTGAAATACAAACATTTCTTATTTTAGGTGGCCTGAAATTTTGAAATTGCTTTGAACTTGCTGTGGAAAAGCTAAATACCAATTCAGACATTCCAGTAACAAGGGTCACTGGTTTGAGAACATGTGCATCCACAGCTTTGTCTGTGCTCAAAATGCATTAATGTGTAAATTAAAAGTGCAGAGACCCAGGGCTTGTTTGGGACCTGGGTGGCCTGGGAATTGTCACCTTGAAATAAGCAGAAATGGATAATAGACTAAAGGATTTTGTAATGACTTTTTAATGGAAGGGGTTATTCAAGGCCAAGCACACACACATAAAAAAGTGGCCATATTGCTGCTTTAACTCTCGAGGAGGAATATATTGCTGTTTTATTATCATTTTCTCAAATAAGGGAGAAAATGAACAAGACTTGCAGCGGTGATTCTAGAGAAAGACCAGGAGCTTAAAGAAGCTAAGCAAACACTGAGGAGAGGAGCACAAAGATGATGGAGAACAGCTGCAAGGTTGTGAGTATGTCCATGTCTTGCATTGCCATATAGTATAGGGGTAGCCCCTGTCTGGTCCTGGAAGCTGTCTTCTGTCTCAGCAGCTTGGAGCTCAACTGAAGCAGTTACTCTACTGTTACAGTGGGTCATCCATGTTTTGTATTCTTTAAATCGGGACTTAGAGATAAAAGGTGTAGTTGTGTCTCCAATTAGGGACTTTGTGCCACAGTTCCTGATGGGGTTTTGTGATTGTTATTGCCAGTAGCAATCCACGCAGGTGAAGCCAAAACAGATGATCAGGTCAAATAAAACTTTCTGGACTTGAAAACTACGAACAGGTTAGCACTGATAACACCATCATGAAGCATTATTTGAAGAATAATGTGTCATCTTTCACTGTGGGAGCTAAGTAGCCCCACTGAAGCCATACAACTGTGCAGATGGTAATGTTAACAGTAGATGTATATTTTTAATTTAGTGAGGGCTGAAAACTGAAATGTCTATCAAACTTTCTCCCTATTTAAATAAGGTAATGGCAAAGAACAGAAGGCTAGAAAATGAGCGGTAGATTTGATCTCACAGGCATGAAAGTGAATTCTAGTTGTGGCTGCTGACTTCCCTTGAATGAAATATTAAAACAATGTTTGTACTTTAGCAGCTCACAGCTGCAGAGATCTCAGCTGCAGAGATCACTGCAAGTTGCAGCACTGCAATGAAGTTAGAGAACCACAGAGAAGTCGGGCCTTTGTCTCTGAATTCCAGCTGTTCATTTCTTACTTCAAACACTTGCAAAACTATATAGTTGTTGCCTCTCATTAAATTTGCCCTAGCTGTCTGCCTGTCTGCCATGTTCCAAGACTTGAAACAAAGCTATCTAAGAGATGCCTGAAAACACACAGTCTTCTACCTCATGAGTTAAAAGGATTTTAATGGATTAAATAAAAATTGCTATAGGCAGTTTTGAAACAAGCACACATATACACATTCATGTATGAATTTTTTCAGTCCCTCTGATTTTGTTTATTTATTATTCCAAGGGGTTTAAAGTTAAAATGTGTTCCTAGCACTAAATATAGCATATATTATTGCTACTTAAAGCAGAAATATTCAGCACGCATTTGTCCTCTTTCATCATTATATCTCAACAGTGTTCATATTATTTCTAATGTTATTTCATATTTACTGTGTACCAAACACCCTATGAGCTACTTTTAGACAGGAGGAGAGATGGAAGCATGGCACATTTGTTTACCATTAATTGTTACTGGTTTTTAATCCTGGTCCCACCTTTTCTGTGGCAGTTTTCTCTGGGTGGAAAGGGGCCTGTGGCTGAGGGATGTGGTATCATGTGTGCATGAAGTGTGAGATGCAGTCTGCTGGGGGCTAGCGTTTCCCTCACAGACAGCTTATGGTCCTTGCTGAATCCTGCTGACACACGGTCCTGGTCCTCTGAGGTTGGGAGACACGACCCAGACTGCAGTAAAAACCACCAAGCAGCAAGGAGCAATCCTGTAGCCAGCCAGAGTGCTGGGTGTTGCCAGCGTGCCCCTGGGCTGCCTCACCAGCAGCCAGCCAGGAGCCCCAGGACAGCCGCGTGTCCTGGCTCAGGGTCAGGACCAGGCTTCCCCAGGCAACGCCTTCTCTTTTCCTCGGGTGGTGGCAGAGAAGAGCCAGATCATATCTAAAAGTGTGGCTTTGATGCTTAGTTGCTGTTACTAAAAGTATCTTTATGTAGAGAGATACCACATCAGTGCTGCCATCTCCACCTGAGGGTCTTAAACTGGTACCTGGCTTTGCAGCAGAGAGTGTGTGCGCTTGTTTACCACAGGGAACTAGAAGCAAAGGGAAAAAAGTCAAAATATCATGGTATTCTCTTTTGCAGCATCCAGTTTTGTCTGTATTTAATGAGGTAGTTGATGGAAATCAGAGGTGCTCCTTTTGCCCATTACAACACTAGGATGAACCCCACAGTGATTTTAAATTCATCCTCTGACTGCCCTTTCCTCATGACTAGAGTGAAATGAGGCAATAACTTGATGTGATTTGCACATCCCACAAAACTTACCAGTGAGGTGAGAGACCTCTGTGAAGCTGATTTAAGCCTCCTCGTTCTGGGTTGGTTTCTTCTTCATAAACTGCACAGAAGTGTGCTGCAGACCCTGCAGGTTGGAAACTATTGAAGTAGATGAATATGAGGAATTCGATGCTGATGGATTTAAAGAAAAAACAATCTGTTCATGCAGTATGAGAGATACAAATATGAGCTAACAGTACTGTTGTATGGCTTTATTTTTCAAACTCTACAAGTAGAGATAGATCCTAAATATGGTATTTTTGGGCCCAGTTCCTAATGAGATCCCAGATATGGCAGAGTATAGGCTTTAAATTTGCATAATTATGAGCTGAGGACTTAAAGAACATACTGTATGCCTCTCATGATCCAGAGATGAGCACAGACTGATTGCACAGACAGCTCTTGGAGAGAAAATGTATGAAAGCATGATGCAGACCTGAGCTGTGTTCCAGAGAGGGAAGCAGTTAGATTTATGTGTTTGCACATTCGCACTATTAGTTTACCTATTAACAAATGAGGTAGATTATTCTTGCTAGGCACCATTCTTGGAAAAATGTTTTTCTGGATATTGCTGAAATTAAGTTGTCTTTTGCTTGTCAGCAAGAAAAAAAAAAAAGGAAGATAACACAGTTGAAAGATTTTGAACACTTAAGAGTCTATATAGCAAAACGTCCACTTTGTTGGGTTTGGATTTGACAACCTGATGTTGACATCAGCCCCAAAAGTTAATAGTCATTGGTTCTTCTCCTGCACAATAATAATACTGCAGCTATGTGTCCACAGGTGATAATGTCACTACACAGACAGTAAATGCTCACACTTACCAAAGCTGTGAACCAAATGAAGCCCCACAGGCTATTTAATCATCTAAGTTAAAGCTTTATTTTCCCAAGTGCTATGGCTGTAGTGAGTTTCACTGAAGTGAGTAGGTTTAAGTCATTATTTTAGTTTCCTCTTTTTAATATTCCTTTCAAATACATTTTATTGTGTTTTATTTTCTGTTTGGTGGTTGGTTTTTTTTGATCTCATTTTAGTTATGTGTTTCCAGTGGAACTGTTCTTAAGTAACATTTTATAATCATACTGCTAATGGTGGCACATTTGAAACATTATTTATGGTGAAGAAGCAGCAACTTACAGATAAAGCAAGTCATTTATTATTAGTATAATTTAAATTTTAGCAATGTAGTCCAAGAATCATTATTAGTTGAGATCTAATTACTACAGAAAATAGCACTTCTGTGCAGGTAAAGGTTTCAGTAATAATAATGTCAGAATTGTTATACACGCACTCCTTAGCTTTTGCCTCTATTCCTGATGTTTTGTCCACCCTCCCTGCGGTCCTGTGGGTTCTGAAATGAGCAGTTTTGGTCTGGTGGGGGTCATTGGTGGCATTACAGCATGTCATTGGCATCCAGAATCCTTTGCTGGGAAGGATATTGTGGTCATCATGATGGTTCCTTTTTCCTCACTGTAGGATCTACTTGGGGACATTTTTATGTTTGCTAACACATTTTTAGACCTTGCTGTTTCTTCAGTGATCTGAAGCTCCATGTTACAGCCAGACTTACTAAACACAGTGCCTTTCATGTATGTTAGATACTTCTTTGTTCTCCTTGCTACCCATAAAAGCAGTTTTGTCCAGCCCCAGATCTGCTTTTCTTTAGCTGAGCACTGGTGGGTTGTTCATAGCTGGCAGGTCTCCAGTGTCAGCCTGTGTGCCCATCTCTCTGGTGATGGCAATACTATATCATAGGGCTACAGGGTAATTAAGGTCATGATACAATTCAGGCGTGCTTCATGCAGTAAGGGGTATATATGTAGAAAATGTGAAATAATGTACACATGAAAGGCAGCCATAGTTTAGAATGTCAAATATGTATTTTTCTAATGGGGTCTCCACTCACCTATCAGTTGTAAAGTAAACAGTAGCACACTGTTGGAGTTGGGTCTCTCTGGTTTGCTTTTGTTTTATGAAATATTTTCCAGTCTCAGTATTTGTTTGCTGAGACAAATAATACAGTAAATTACACATCTGTCAGAACTGGCATTCTAGTTACTAATTATCAGGTAATATTCATACAGATCAGAAAAAGTGCTGAACTTTTTAAAAAAACTAAGATGCAAAGATACAATCTAATACAAAATTCTGTATGGTGGAATTTTATTTGTAAAACAGAAAAAGGCACAATGGGAGCATTGGGGCAAGGCAAGGGCAGGAGGCTGGATTTATAGCCCTGTGTTTACATGTTTCTAATGCAGAGTCCACAGCTCTCCATTCATTTATATTCAGGAATATGTAATGTAGTTGTTCCTATTTATTCCTGGGTGAAGGTATATATGATTTAACATGAGACACCAGTCCAGAGATGTATATTAGATACTGTGAATTGAGAGCATACACCCATAACATTTTTATCTTTAGGCACTTTTTGAATGTCTACCACCTGCAAGGGGATGGTGGCAGATACAGTGTAAGGGATTGTGCAGCTGGGCAGTTATTACCCTACCTCATGACAAGGAGTTCATGCATTGCATTAGTGATAAGGCAAAAGGGTAGCATCCTTATTTTTCTTATCTTCTACATCTGTAAATTGACACTCTCTGTGAATATTGAGAACCAGGTACAGAGGGTCAGGTTTTCTCCTTGCTTGTGCTCCTATTAATCCATTTAACTCAGTATCACAAAGAGTTAGCACAAATCAGCTGCTGTTAGCGTTTGGGCCATGCTAATTCCCTGCTGATAAAACTCTTCCATTTCCCTTCCACTGCAGAAAATGTTGGAGCACTTAGCAATTTTTGTAAGCCAAGTTATATTTAGTGATTTATCTTGCAGAGGTGATTCTTAGTTTTGTGTATTTT
Source organism: Brachypteracias leptosomus (assembly GCA_013401335.1). Lineage (NCBI taxonomy): Eukaryota > Metazoa > Chordata > Aves > Coraciiformes > Brachypteraciidae > Brachypteracias > Brachypteracias leptosomus. Next base: position 109,402 of record VYZX01004991.1, on the reverse strand, counting down.
TTTTTTATTACCCTACTAGGAAACTTTCCAGCCTTGTAAAACTGGAAGGAGAAAAAAAAATGAAATTGGCTCTCTTGGGGAGATGGCTGGAATGATTTTCACGTGAATGAAACACAAGTCACTCACAGGGCTCCTCACATTTCAGATTCCTTAATCTTACTTATAGTAGCTCAGGTGCTCATTGCAGTAACTTGTGGGATACAAATCTAGGGGTATACGTGGGAACAGGATCAATATGTTTTTAACAGCAGGTCACCAACAGTCTGCAGAGCACAGAGTAACCACTCGGGCAGTAATTGTACTGGTTCTAGCACTATTGCTAGACTTCCAGTTTTGGCTCTAATGACCCATGCTACTATACCTATTTTCAAGGGATTGGTGGTTGGTGCAGATAACCAAGCAAAAAATTCCTTTAAACACAGGTCCTCCTCAGCTGGGTTACCACATGCTTCCAAAATATGCATAATGATAGGTTAGAGCTTCCACATTTCCAGCATTACCTTGTCAGCTGAAATATAGCAGTGGAGAAAGCTATGCTTGGATTGTTTCAGGCAGATTATACTGAGGAGCCTGCAGTTGCAGGAAGTGTTTATTTAGATGTATTAAGGCCAAATACAGAAAACACCTTATAAATTGAACAAGTAGAACACAGATATATTAAATGTTTGAAAGGTTCAGGCCTTCTTTGCCAATTTCTTACTTGTAAACTATTTGCTCAATCAGTAAAAGAAGTTGTAACTAATATTACAAAGTTGCTATGTAGGTGTTCATACGCTTAGAATATTTCATACTATCAGCTGGTGCAGTGGTTCACTATTGTCATTCTGAAGTGAACTTTTAAACACATAATTACATAGAGCTGAAGTAAAAATCATATTGTGATATCTAATATAAACAAGATATCCTATTTCAAGTGATTCAGTCAAACTTAAAGTAATAAAATCCAATAATGGGAGGCTTAAAAATAGAACCTTTCCCTTGTATTAATTTAAGCCATTTTAAAAGGCAAAAATATACCATGAGAGCTTATACTTAGGCTCTTACTCTTCTTTTTTTTAACAGGACTGGGAGTTTCCACATTTTATGGGTGATGTTGAAGTGAATCTTCCAGGCTTGCCATCTGCACACATGCAGTTCAAAGTACCTTATTTCCAAAGGATCCTCAAAGAGGAATACCACATACATATAACAGGTATGTAATCTTACAGACTGACACAGCCACACAGTGAACTGCTTCTGTGTAATAAATATATGCTAACATGTTCTTAACCTCATACTTCTCATACTGTGTGTGTCCTAGATAACAATTTTTCTATCTGTTTATCTGTCCCTATCCGTATCATCCATATATAAACATCTCAGAGAAATGAGGAACATGTATCTTATGAATCAGAGAGGCCAGCTGTTTTTCATGGATTCCAGCAACTTCTTGTGACACTAAGTAATACCTAATGTAGCTTCAGAGATCTTTTATCTAAAATTACTCTCCAGGGGAATTAGCGGCTTATTTCATTTCAAATCTCTTATGCTTTCAAATGCCTTTGCTATGATTTATGCTAATATCTTTTCATAACTTCGGTCGTTCTCATCTGGCAAAAGCTACTCATAACCTTACTTTCATCAGTCATCTAACCATAAGCAGACAGTTAAATAACCTCAAATAAAATAGAATTGCAGTTATTCAAATGGATGATACAGATAGATAAAAAGTATCTGATCCTTGCATACTGTGAGATAGTATTTTAATAACAGTAGGGAATAAAAAAGAGAAAAAGGTTAAATATGAATAAGTGTTTTGGTTTTACCTTCCAGCTATGCAGAAGGAGCACAGCTCCTCTCTTTACATTGGGAAGTACTAGATAATAATGGAGAGCAAAAGAATGCAGGTGTGAATTGACAGGGATCTCTAACTGCTAATATAAACAATCACAGTGCTTGATACTGTACAGGAATAAGATAGATGAGGACATCCAATGACACAGCCATAGGAAACTGCTGCAGAGCAGGGACAAAAGGAGCATTCAGAGATGATAAGGCCAAGAGCTACCAGGTGAGTCACAAGCTCACTAGGCAGCAAAAACCAAGGGAAGAAAATGTGCTAGGACAGAAAGAATGAGAAACCCAGGACTCAGATGAGATAGGCTGAATGAGGCCTCAGAAAAGGCATTTTCAGCAGATAAGGTAGAAATCTGAGTGATCAGATTAAAAATCAGAAAAGAAGACGAAATGAGTGCAAAAGCTTCCTGGTGGTTATTGGGTGAGGGAAGGCAAATGTGCCAGTAGAAAGTACAGGCAGAGGGATGCAAAGTTGTTCAAAATTGCATGGAGGTGCCCTGCTGGAATACTGAGAGAGAACAGACAGATAGCAAGAAGAAATAAGGGCTGGGACACCTCTGGATGAGAACATTTGAGCCACTAGTGGTTTACAGAACAGGATGAAGTGAATGATCTCATGGTCAGTGATGAGAAGGTGGCATGTGTACATGATGAAAACATTTTTCTCTCCCAAATGAGCAAAAAGGGAAAGGAGAAGGAAAAAAAAGAGTATAAAAATCAAATATTTGATGTGAATTATAGGCATGGTATTCAGGGATAGTGAAAAAGACTTTTTTTTCTACTTCTCAAGACTAAATAATGAATTTGGCATGGCCCAGTCTTACAAGGCTCCAAGGTGCCCTCCAGTTACTCCACTGTATAAGGAGAAGTAGTGAAATGGGTGCACAGAGGAACACGAAGAATGACTGAAGTGTGGTAGGGTGGGTTGTGCTATCAGATACAGAAACTCAGGATGTAATTAATGTAGATGAAAGATGGCACAAGAGGGACTGGAGAGCAAAGAACAGTTTTGTATTGTAGAAGAGATAGATATTGGTGATGATCAGAGAAGAGCAAAGAATAAGCAACAGCAAAGAGTATAAATTAGGGATCAGAAATACAACTGCTGGTAGTGCTGCAATTTGAAAGCAGACCAACCAAGAGAAACCAGTATTTATGCACTGCAGAGTCTTCTGCAGAGAAGACTGTATACCTTTCTGATTTTCTGGCAAGAAGGTATTCTTTTAATGAGGATGAGCTGATGAATAGTGGCTGAGGAATATTTTTCCCTGCTCAGCATTAACAAGATCCATTTATAGATTCACTAGACAAATCAATCCATTTGACTGCACGTCACGTACTCTGTCTACTGAGTGCGTGTTTTATCTTGGTGCTGCACCACCCTTCAGGAGATCTAATAAACAGCCATAACACATGGCACAAGAACCTCCCTTTGGGTAAGTTTTGCTTGAACCATCTGTTCTTGCCATAAGTTCTTGTCTTAGGTCAGAGTATCATCTTGGATCATTTTCAAGCTCTAGTTATTGTGTGGATATGTAGATACTTGTAATTTTCTACTCAAATCAAGGAGCTAATAAAAGAAAGAACTGCTTATATGTATATATATAACAAGATTAATGTAATGCAATCTGAAATGAGGGTAGAGAGTGATGCACATGAATGCAACTGCAGCAGATGACATGGGGATAGGACACTGATAATGGCAGGAAGCCTGCTGTAGTTAAGCTCTGTTTAATCCATGAAATCCAGAATGTTAAACTTAACCATAGGACTTCTTTTCTTAACAAGCAGGAAAAGAAGACTAAGGTCTGAATATCATTTATTTTAGGACTTGCTATAGGGATAAAGTCAGGCCATAAATCTATGACCTGTGCCCTTATTTGTGGAAACTGGAAACCCTTTTCTCTCTAATAGCAAGAAGAAAGAAAGCGTGGCTGAAATAACATTTACCATCTTTTTCCTGGCAAATTTTATTCTTAAGTTCTTTTGCAGTCTGTTTTGGTCACTGTTGATTGATACAAATAAGAGCAGCCTTAGGACTCCCCTGAGCAGCCCTGTTTAGCGCTGGGTTACTCTAATGAGCAACAGTCCCACAAAGAAGCAGCTCTAAGTAAAGGGACATTCAGAGGAGTAAAGGATTTTAAGCCACCTTTCTGCTGGCATGTGCTTAATGGCTTCGTGCAAGTTCTGTGTAGATGAAGGATTTCACACTTACAAGCTCTGTGTTGCCAACTCTCCTGATTTTAGCACAAGTCTTAAGACAGTAGCTTTTTTTTTTGTTTGCTTTTTTTTTTTTTTACAGTCTTAGCTCCTGAATTCAGTGACTACATGAGAATTTCAGCTTTCATAAAATAAAGCTTGAAATGTTGCTTCTGCATAACTCCATGTCTAAAAAAGCAGGTAAATGGAACGATACTAACAGTACTATTTTTAACCCATCTTGCTTCTGTAAACAAATAGCATGTTTTCTTGGGCCTTACTTGTGATTTCTGAATGTTGTAAGTTGGCATTAATACTGAATTAACATCTGCAGCCTTTAGCTGATATGTCTCAGTATCATTTTAAATTTACTATCAGAAGTATATTTTATTTTACTGGTAACTGAGTCCCTCATTTTGCTCAAATTTCTTTGCATCTAGGAACTCCTAGCAAGCATCTACTCAGTATTAAATATCTTTATCCTGTTTTGATAGCTGCTTTTATCTATGAACATCAAAAATAACTTGAATTCCTGCATCTGCTTAAGTCATCTGGATTTCCCTTGACAGATGGCTCGTTGCAAAGTGTGTGGTTTCCTTCTTGGGCTGCTGTTTATGAAAATACATAGTCTAGCCTAGTTTCTGTAATACCCAGGGAAATTTGTAAAACTTAAAAGTAAATTTTATTACTTCAGATTCTTTCATGGTTAAAAGGCCTGGCTGGTACCCTTTAAAGCAACACTGAAGATCCAAGAGCATCAGCTGTCAAGTATGTGGTTAAGTTTTCAATAGGAAATGTTAAGGTCTGGGTATCAAAATTTTTCTGCTTGTTTATAAACATATTTCTAAGAGCTGATCTAGCCAGAGTGCCTCTCCACCCAAAGAAGAAATCATCACCTTCATGGCTGGTGACTGCCTAGCATGAATGTCTTGTGGATTTAAACCAAAATTCTGTCTAGATTCAGGCCAAGCATCTCCTACACAGGAAAGCTTGAGGGAGCTCATGGGCAAAAATAGAAAGGTTAGAGGTAAAAATAAAGCTGCCCAGGCACACAGATGTGAAAAAACATCAGAGAATTTGTGGCTCAGTTCAGCTGTGTGTGGTCTGTGTGCATGTACCTCGCTAATAACACTAGTGTGACTTAAGATATGAACAACATTTTGAAGATACCTGACTGTTTTACAGAGGTGTCTAAATGTTTTCAGACACAAATTGCAATTGAGATTGCAAGTCAACTTTTCCTACACTAATCTCTGTCTGCCATTGCACAGCATGAGGCTGCTGGAGTCTAACCTTAATAAGTGGAATTTTCACCTTTCTTCTTAACCTCAGGAGAGATGCTGAGAACTGGCATCTATACAAGATCTCTTTTTTAGGGCGTGACCTGTTCTGCAACACAGTGGACATGCAAAAATAAAACTGTGTTCAGACCATGGTCCTATGATGCAGGTCCAAGCAGTCATAAGGGGAGATTATTCTAGGGTCAAGGTTTCCTTTCTTGTGAGTGCCTAGCAATGTAATTCTCCTCAACAGCCATGCTTCCTCAGAAAACAGGGGTCAAGTTTTCATCCCCAAATAGTGGCTGTGGGATACAATGCCTAGAAAAAGATTTTACAATTTGTATCACAGCCTCACAAGGACACCCAGTGCATGCTCTGCTCTTGGCTAGCTACATACCTTCAGTTTTTCTTTCTTTTTTTTTTTTTTTCTTTTTTTTTTGCTTTGAATTTCAGTTTTGCACTTTGTTTCAAAATAAACCAAACCATTTTCCCCATTCCCC
>VYZX01004991.1:3728-102476 GCA_013401335.1 Brachypteracias leptosomus | reverse complement strand
AACACCTCCAGGGATGGTGACTCCACCACCTCCCTGGGCAATCTGTTCCAGTGTCTAACCACTCTTTCAGTAAAGAACTTCTTCCTAATGTCTAATCTAAACCTCCCCTAGTGCAGCTTGAGGCCATTACCTCTCATCCTATCATTAGTTACTTTGGAGAAGAGATTGACACAAGCCTTACTACAACCTCCTTTTAGGTAGTTGTAGAGAGCAATGAGGTCTCCTCTAAACCTCCTCTTCTCCAAGATAAACAGTCCCAGTTCCCTCAGTCGCTCTTCATAAGACATATTCTCCAGACCTCTCATCAGCCTCGTTGCTCTTCTCTGCATCCACTCCAGCACCTCAATGTCCTTCTTATCCTGTGGTGTCCAAAACTGGACACAGTACTCAAGGTGCAGTCTCACCAGTGCTGACTACAGGGGCACAATCACCTCCCTGCTCCTGCTGGTCACACCATTTCTGATACAGGCCAGTATGCCACTGGTCTTCTTGGCCACCTGCGCACACTGCTGGCTCATGTTCAGTCAACTGTCAACCAACACCCCCAGGTCCTTTTCTGCCAGGCAGCTCTCCAGCCACTCTTCCCCAAGCCCGTAGTGTTGCCTGGGGTTGTTGTGACTGAAGTGCAGGACCTGGCACTTGCTCTTGTTAAACCTCATACAATTGACCTCAACCCATCAACCCAGCCTGTCCCAATCGCTCAGCAGAGCCTTCCTACCCTCAAGCAGATCGACACTCTCACTTAATTTCATGTCATCTGCAAATTTACTGAGGGAGCACTCAATCCCCTCATCCAGGTCATCAGTGAAGATATTAAACAAGACCAGTCCCAGAACTGAACCCTGAGGGAAACTGCTTGTGACTGGTCATCAACTGAATTTAACTCCATTCACCGCAACTCTCTGGGCTTGGCCATCCAGCCAGTTTTTAACCCAGTGAAGAGTAGACTTGTCTATGCCATGAGCCACCAGCTTGTTCAACAGGATGCTGTGGGAGATGGTGTCAAATGCCTTACTGAAGTCCAGGTAGACAAATTCAGCTGCCTTGCCCTTATCCACTAAATGGGTCACCTGGTCATAGAAAGGGATGGGTTGCTCTACTAATGTTGCATTTAGGACGATGCAGTCACATAGGTGATAGCTGTAAAATCCACTTGCCATCATGCCTGAAGAGGAGGTAGCTCATTGCTCAGCAATGCAATGTCTAAGTTTACTTCATCGATCAAGAAAACCATAAGAGTGTATTTTGGCTTTTATAAAGGCCTCATTTCACTATGCTTCATATTTTGATCTTTCAACTGTCTGTTTTCTCTCTATGCATCTTCACTCTTGCCATGTCTAGCTGAAGGGAAAGAACGATATTGGTTCTACATGAGTTTTTCCTGTTCCTACTATCCCTAGGGTCTAGCAGATCTCTCTGGAAAGTCACCTGTCTTGGCTCTGCAGAAACAAAAAGTATCACAGAAAACATTTTGATGAACCCAATAATAAAAGACGTGGAAGGAGGTTTTGGATGGTCTTATGATGAGGTTTCCTGGGAAAAGAATGTGGCCTAAGGAATTAACTTTGGGGCAGCACAACGAGGGGTTCCTTTCTGGTTAAAGGACAGAGTAATATTTGTTAACAAGTTGTTGTTTCAAAAAGTGTCCAAGTGAACAACCAAGAGAAAGGAAATTTAGAATGCAGTAGATTATGTTTTCTTTCAAAGTGATCATAGGTAAGCAGATAATGGTTCTTATATTTGTTTTATTGTCATTTGTGTTTAGTCTATTTCCCTGAGGAAAAGAGAATTATGTGATCATGTTCTCTGTGTGGGTTGGTCTCACTCTCTCTCTAACACTCAGCATCAAATAAGTTTTTAACCCACGATCACCTTCAAAAATATTTTTCAGAGGATGTGATTCTGAAAAATAGTGACATTATCATTGCGTCCTAAGAAATGGTGGCTAGGTAAAGGAGAATCATCTAAGTTAGTGTGCCCAGCTGAGGAAAAAGCAGGGAGAAGTCAGCCATTATATTCTGTCTGACAGCAGCCAATTGATCAGTGAATATGTGTGTCCCAGCCAGCCCATCAACATACACTATGCAAGATATATTTTTTCTCTCTCTGTTGAAAGGTCATACATGATGGGGAAGCTAGGGCTATTCTGGTGGAGAGAAACACATGAAATACAGGGCAAAAATCAACAGGAAATAGCATCAAGCTAGATTGTAGTATTTGTTATTGCATTTCATATTTTAGCATCATTTTCAGTGTCTGGGTGTTTGTTTAAGAAACTTAAATATTATATGATGTGGTGGTAATCTTCTAAACCCGTAGTTTTGTTTAACTGGTCAATTGATAAAAACCCATAAAACATGGAGTCATTCAGGAATTATGTGAACAGGATTGGCTACAAGGTCTTTCCTGTTCAATTTGATTTCTGTATAGTGACAATAACAAAAGAGAACAAACATTCTTGTTCATTTTCAATCTAAGTATAATCTCGACTGAAGAGGACTATTGAACAGAATTGCTGAAATACAAGGAGTTGCCCTCCTGGAGCATTATGGTTGTACAATTTGGACACACAGACTTTCAGGAACTGGAATCCATTTATTCTTTACAAGTCAATGGCATAAGTCATTTGGTAGAAACTGAAACTTTTCATTTTCTTTTTCACTTTAAACATCCTTAAATATCATTCTAGTATAGACCAATATCATTCATCACCAGCATTCCTCCATTAATACTTTCACATTATGCTGATGTGTAGATTTGCTGGGGGTTTGGGTGGTGCCAGTCTTCGCTGCACAGGTAAGATCTTAACATATGTCCAGCTAAAATGTAAGAGATGCTTTGATTATGAAAATAGTGTAATTTCTTGTGTGTATTCATACAATAATTTAGGTTAGAAGGGACACCTGGGGTTCATCTGTTCCAACACCCTACTTAAAGCAAGGCCAACTTTCACTTCCATAAAGTTAACTTTAATGTCTTTTGGATGCCTGGAGGAAGCATGCAAAAGAGCAATTTTAAATAATAAAGCTTTCCTCCTCCAGTATTGCAGAAGCTTAATGTTAAGACTATGAGTCACTCCTTGGAGGAGTTTCTCACTGCACAGATTACAGGAAAAACTAAGCTGAATAGCCTCGCAAGACTACAAAATCAGCCCTTGCTATTTCTCAAGAATGTAACATCTCTAAATCACAGTTTATCTGATTGCCCCCACCAGAATATATCTGCTCACCATGGTTGTTATATTAAACAATATATGTATATACTCTTAAAATCTACATAATTACCAACCCCAAAAACTTCAGTCATTTCAGCCTTTCTGGACTTATACACAGTTCTATCAAATATGGCCTCTTCATGGAAAATTTCCATTTGAATATTTTTTAAGTCCTGGAATTAATGCTTTTTTAGGTTTATTGATCTATATGACATTACCTAGTGGTCTAATTGGCACGTCACCTACAGACTGCAATGTGAATTCAATTGATATACTGCCGTACTTGTGTTACAAAATAATTTTATTATATGCCCAGAACAATTGTGAAATACTAGGGGATATTCAGCATAAATCTAACTATGGTAGAAATTTTATTGCAAGTTTGCTTTATAGATTAATAAAAAAAGATATTTTTTTTCTCTGAGTAGGTTTTACATATGACTGTGTTTGTACTGCTTCTAAAATGGATATATCAGATGACAGAATTTTCTTTCTCCAAACAGGCAAATGGTTTAACTATGGAATTATCTTCCTTGTTTTAATCCTGGATCTGAATATGTGGAAGAACCAAATATTTTACAAACCCCATGAATATGGTCAATATATCGGTCCTGGCCAGAAGATCTACACAGTGAAGGACTCAGAAAGCTTGAAGGACCTTAATAGAACTAAGTTATCTTGGGAGTGGAGATCCAATAACACTAACCCATTGACCAACCGGACCTATGCTGAAGGAGACATGTTCTTGCACAGCAGATTCATAGGCTCTAGCCTTGATGTCAAATGTCTGGCTTTTATTCCAAGTTTGCTGGCTTTTGCTTTGTTTGGTTTCTTCATCTGGTTCTTTGGGCGATTTCAGAAAACTGATCAAGGCATGGAGAATTTAGACAAATCATACACAAGAATGAAACGAAAATCACCGTCAGATATGGGAATGACACGAGAAAATACACAGGTGTTAGTAGAAGAACCACTAAGTTTTCAAGAACCGCATCTTGTATCCATAAAATCAGACTTGAGTGAAATAGTTTTTAATTCTTCTCTCCTAACTTCTGAAAACTTGAACGCACAACTAAATGAACAAGATAGCCCTTTACAGCCAGTACCAGAGTCCTCTGTCCCCAAGAGTAATCCTGTGACATAGAGGCAAATACCCAGGAGAATCAATTTAAATAAGAAGTTACTATATGATTTCAGTTTTACCTTTTGTAAGTTAAGATTTACATAGCGTCTAGAATAAGAAACTCAATGTATACCAAAAGGTGCTCAGCATGCTTTTTCTAGGAATTTTGGGTTTTATTTGTATTATAGTACGTGCCTACTGTATATCTAACATTCCTTTATAGATTGCTTCCCAAAATTGCACAAGCTATTTATTAATACATTACCTTAACTGTATAATAGTGTATTAGATGATTACTTGCAGGTATAAAATTCTACCGTGGTGGTGCCTTGAGACATTAAACTGTTTTTTAACTCAACACCAGATGTATAGCGCAGTTCTTCTAATCTATTTTGCAAAGCTTTTTTGTACGTGGTTATTTCAAGTATCATTTGATGTCTTGACACTGGAGATAAATATAATTATTCCTAAAGAAGGATTTCTGTTAGGATATCACAACTTGACTTTGTTATTTACTCATCTGTGAAGTCAGTGACTTTGATGACCAGACTGTAGAGAAGCATGTTGATTACCTTTTAATTTTTGCTGGCCAGCTGCCAAACACAAATACAGATTCATTATGCGGTCAACAGCAGAGTGATAATACAGCATGGGTCACTACTTGTGAAAATATGAATTTCTCCATCAGTAATAGCAATTAGGTGATAATGCCTAATTATATTTTTCCTAATTAAAGATAAACTGCTTCTTGATTATAAGTTTTGCCCTTCACCTTTTGAAAACAGAGGTGAAAATACACGGTCAAAGTACCTCTTTCCATCATCACACCAAACCTATGCAACATCAGAGAGCCAATGGAGTGAGTACAGTAAAGGACACAACACCCATTAAATCCAGTACTTGTGCACTTCAGTGCAGATGTGGTCTGGGCATACATGAAACGTGCATAGAAACACACCACATACAGACAGCCTAATTTCTCAAAATATTGAAGAAATGGTTAGGGATTTTAATTAAAATAGATTAACAATTTAATTTTATTGCACCTTTTTGTTTTCCTTCATTCGTTATCCATGAATAAGTGTAACCTGGAAGTAGAAACATAGAGAACCTGGGTTTTGCTTCTTTGAAGGGGACTTTGTAATGTGAATTCCTCTACTGTATGATCAAACTATATGCACTAGAGATACTGCATATCTAAAACATCAGAAAGACTCTGATTTGCCTCTAATTTAGTTCTATAAATTGTTGTTACAAGTTACTAAATAATAAGTCATTTTTAAGTCTGAATTATTTCCCTGTCATTTACTGGTGTTGCTGTATTTTGTCTTTGTGACTTTTTTATCTCCGTTGTTTTGATCTATCTGCTTTTAAGTTTTTGGAATGCTGAATTTAGCATGCATAATAGAGCTATGCATTTATTAACTGTCACTTGAGAGCCAATTTTAATAAACATCATTCAACAATTTGTTTATTATGAGGCAGGAACATATTCTCTTAGTTTTGCCATTTAAAAAAAAAAATACCCATGCATTGTCCTATTTAGAGTCATAAATATTTCTGACACGAAAAAACCACAGGCAGTTTCACAGTAATGTCAAAATCAAATATTTTGCTTATGAAACATTTAATATTTCATCAGGAGAAAGTTCACTTTATAATCAGACTAAATTTTTATCCATTAAAAATTATGACTAAAAATAAATCTATTAACTTTTGCCTACTTCAGCCTATAAGCTTATTTAATTGACTTAAGATATAGTCAAAAAGAAGCCATTAATTACTAATGGTAAAACACTGTGAGATCGTGCTTGTACTATATAAGAGGTGACTATATTGATGTTTGACTTTCAAATAGCATTTGATTTCTTAAGTAGTTACAGAAATAGCTGATTAATTTTGCAGATACATGCTTCTCTGTATGTTTTGGACACTGTAAACCCAAGTACTGGAAATCTCCCATTAACTGATTTCTCCTTTTTATGCATAGGGGTGGTTAAATCCATTAATATGTAGGCAGAAAATGAAAGAATTACTTGAGCCTTACACCCCGCATGATTACATGACTCTGAGAAAACTGTTATTAAGCAACTGATCCGCAGCTAAAATAATTCTGTGACCTCACATTGAGTTAATGCTTTTAAGGTCATTTTAAGCCTGCATGAAAGAGAGAAAAGCATCAAGTAATCCTAGATTTTGCATGAGTATTTAAATTAATGGTCAAGCAGAGAGACTGCTTGTATCATGAATTCATAAGAAGTTAAAAGATTTAGTGTAGCCACTCACCATGGCCAACTCATCAATTTAATTAAAGGAGGAAGGACTCCTCAGCTGTGTGGGAGTCTCATTTGTAAACACAGACACAGCTGGGAGAAGAGAGGAGTATTTCCACTCTCCACTTCCAGTGTTAAATTTGAGAAGCCTGAGTTACATGGCTAGGTTTACCTTAAGCTCCTTTTGAAGCAGACAGAGACTTGGGAGCTAAACACCCTAAAGGTTATTCAGTACCTAACTTAGTCATCTCTGCAGTATCAAGTAGCACAACTCAGCAGAAATGGGTTTATAGAGTGAAGCAGTTGGTGGTGAGTACCCAGTGCCCACAGTTTGTGCATTTCAGGGTTTTATTTCAGTTTATTTCTTGTCTGCTCCTTACAGACTGAGTGTACAGTAGTGGCTGGAATATGTTTCAAACAAATCTTGTTCATGTGCAGAGACCATACCACTTGAATTAGGGGAGAGTAAGTGGGCACAATCTAAGCTGCATTTCTGAGCTGAACTACTAATGCAGAGTCATCCTCAGTCTTGGAATCATAGAATTCTTTGGATTGGAAGGAACCTTTAAAGGTCATCTAGTCCAACATTCCTGCAGTGAGCAGGGATATCTTTATCTAGATCAGGTTGCTCAGAGCCCCATCCAACCTGACCTTGAATGTTTCCAGGGACGGGACATCTACCACATCTCTGGGCAACCTGTCCCAGTGTTTTACCACCCTCATTGTAAAAAATTTCTTCCTTATATGTAGTTTACAACTACCCTCTTTTATTTTAAAACCATTAACCCTTGCCCTGTCATAACAGACCCTGCTAAAAACATTGTCCCCATCTTTCTTATAAGCTCCTTTTAACTATTAAAAGGCCACAATAATGCTTCACCAGAGCCTTCTCTTCTCCAGGCTGAACCCCAACTCTCTCACCTTTCCTCATAGGAGAGGTGTTCCAGCGCTCTGATCATTTCTGTGGCCCTCCTCTAGACCTGCTCCAACAGGTCCATGTCTTCCTTGTTTTGCGGACTCCAGAGCTGGACACAGTACTTCAGGTGAGGTCTCACCAGAGCAGAGTAGAGGGGCAGAATCATCACCTTTGATCTACTGGCCACACTTCTTTTGATGCAGCCCAGGATACAGTTGGCTTTCTGGGCTGCAAGCACACATTGCTGGCTCGTGTCCGGTTTTTCACCCACCAGTACCCCCAAGTCCTTCTCTGCAGGGCTGCTTTCTATCACATCATCCCCCAGCCTGTATTGATAGTGAGGATTGCCCTGACCCGGGTGCCCTGACCCTCGTTGAATCTCATGAGGTTCACATGGGCCAACTTTCCAAGCTTGTCCAGGTCCCTTTGGATGGCATCCTGTCCCTCAGGCATGTTGACTGCACCACTCAGCTTGGTGCTGTCTGCAAAGTTGCTGAGGGTCCACTTGATTCCACTGTCCATGTCATTGATGAAGATACTAAGCAGCACTGGTCCCAGTACAAACCTCTGAGGGACAGCAGTTCTTCTGAAGCAACTTGTCTTCCTCCATGGACTACAGAAGGATCCATGGGAGACAGGGTGGCTAAGTAGGAGGCTAAAACTGGTTACTCCAAATACAAATGTTCCTCCTCCAAGCACATTCATTGTTTTCAACTGTTGTTCATTATTAATATTCTGAAATGTTTTGCTTACTCAAAACACTGTGAAATGCTTTCTAGTCTAGTACCCACCACTGGGGCCGTAATGTGCATGGTTGACCTTTACCCGAAAGCCTAACTATTACACTTTTTTTTTCATCATTTCTTTCTTTTCCTGAAGAAGTTAAAGAATCCATAGAAGGGAGGAAACTTGAGGAACTGTCTTTTTTTTTTTTATACACATTGCACAAGTATCTGTTCTAGCCTCTATAATAAACCATCTAGCAGCTGCCATCACTATAGGGCTGGCCTGTATCTGCTTTGTCAGAGATCAGATTTGGTACAATAGTTCTTTTTTACCATACATACACTGTACAGTGATGGATGATAGATACCGCCTAAAATAGCATAGGTAGAAGAGACATCTCTAGAATAAGCACATAAGATTTATGAGCCCACAGGTGCCTATAAATTGCCTTAGCATCCTCAACAATTACCTTTGCTGAGATGGAAACGACATGGAGCAAACAGAAGGGAAGAATGTTTGTAGAAAGTACCTTAAGTATAATATTTGTGCTCATGAATGTGTATGTATACGTCTAAAGTCCAATTGTATGAGATGTGTATGTGTATGTATGTTAGAAGCCTAGGGATTAGTTGATTCTGTTGGGAGAAACTGTTGAGTCTCTCAAGCAGATGATTTACTACCACCCTCTTTATTCTACATTGTTCTGTGAATTACTCCAGGTTGCTTCATTTCCTCTTCCTTCACTTCTATTGCCTAGAAAATATAACCCCAAAAAAGAAGACTTAATTGCGCTACCTGCTTCCCCAAATTGCGTTTTTGTGTAAGTTATGCAGAAAGTAAATTTGTTTGGTTTTAAATGGTGTCTGTCCTCTCCAACTAGTATCATCATACTCTGGGCTACTGCACTGTATTACAGTATGTGTTAAATGATTGCATTTCCTGTAGTGAATAGCCTCCATCATGACAACCACCTGGAAACAAAGAGAGCAGACACCTCTCAAAGACTGGAAAGGCAGCAATTCAATCACTTACTAGACTTGCAAGCTCATTTTCCCACAAGTGAACAGGTTACGACTCGCTAGTAAAAGATTTATCAGATTTTTAATACACTGCCCTTAATTTTAACAACTTCCTAGGAGGGGCTCAGTGGGAGAAGACTTTTTATCTTGGGCCATAAAGTTGAAGTAGTTACAGTCCTGCCTGCAAAGTGTTTCAGCTTTTTAGGTTGCATTTAAAAGTAACCATCTTAAACTTTGAGCAGATTACAAGAACCGTAACAATTAGACAGACCAAACTGTGAATAAGAACATAAAGTTGATTCACTTGTAGCTGCCCAGTGCAGGATGTAGACAAAAAACACATTTACCAGGTGTTAAAGTGACCTTGTCCTTGGGATTATGGACAGTGACATGCAAAGATTCAAGCTGTATTTATTAACAGTTGTACTCCCTTTATCAACAGAGATGCCACTGCAAACACCAGACAGACCAGCTCTTCTGCCATACAGTTTCTCTCCTGTCCATCCATTCTAAGTAGAAAATGGCAAAGGGGTTATTCATTTACCTGTGCACTCAGAACTGTCCTGTGGTTGGAACACATTCTGTGATGTAGAATGCTATTGTGATGCCTATTATACAAACTCCAAGTAGGAGAACCAAGGACAGACAAAAGGACTAAGTCTGTTCTGTGAGTTCCACAGCCTTGAGGTGAAGAAGAATGACTTATGGGACAATTTCAGAGGCAGATGGAAGTTCTATTTCATAGGAACATGAGAGAACAAATGGAGGGAGAACAAAACACTAGAAATCATTTCTATCCCCTTCAAACAGAAGCACCAAATCCCTGTTGTCAGATGCTCACAAACAATTCTCAGCTTCCAGATGACTTCTGCATGAGTAGCTCCTATGGGTGACTAGGTTTTAACACTATCTTATTTCCCTCCTCAAGCTTCCTCTGCATGGAGGATATCAGTGGCTTTTCACTGAGGGAAAGTTTTCTGAATGGGAAGTAGAGAAGAAACTTATGAAGGACAAACCCCATGAGGCTGGTACTCTCCACAGCAAACTCCTTATTGGGGAAAACATGAATCCAGTTGCTTTGCAAAGAGGAGTGAAATAGCATCAAATTCTTTCAGAAATATGTGTTACAGCAGCAGCACAGTCACAGAGATACTTCTAATGTTGTGCTTTCCCTTTGATGTGTAACAATTGGGGTCTGCAGGAGAACAGCTTATCTGATTCCTGCAGGTAGGTTATAGATCTGGGTCGCGTGTTGCTTTGTGACATCTGGAGCACTTCTCTGAATACTGAATTCCTTTTTCCTNGTTTTTATTTCCAATAAATTTTTATTGTTAGCCACCTAAACTGCAAATTGCCCACCAAAGGCCCACAATTACTGTTATTGATGGAGTACCATCTGTACACAGGCTCTGCCCAGCCAAGGAGATTCTGCCAAAGCAACAACAGATAACTTTCCTAAGGTTCTCTCACAATCTAGGGGCAGATCTAGTCCGAAACATGGGTCATTGCAATACTTTATGGTACACCCAAAGAGGCATAACTATAACTTCTTTAAAACAGCCAGATCCCTGTCTCTCCTGTAGCTGGTAATCTGCCTTGCTCTCAGCTACATTCAAAGGAGGCATGAGCCATGTGAACATAATAGATATTTTCCTCAAGTCTGCCCTCATTCTAGCTCTTTGTTTCCTGGGTAAAGGGGCTTTCAGCCTGCTCGTTCACAGAGCCCCAGTGTGTCCTGCCTGGCATAGCTTCAAGGCTGGGGATTTTAAGAAAAGCCAGGCTCCTTTCTTCTCTTCTGACAAACAAGTACTGTGGTGTGGCTGGCCACGTTGTAATTCCTACCCAGTGCCAGGGAAATGAGAAAGACAAGCAGAAAGGAGTCTTAGTAGTCGAAATGCAGTATTTGTTTCTAAAAAGTCAATACTGACTGTTTGTTTCCTTCCTTCTTTTTGCCATCTTTCAGAGGGGCAATTTGAGATGGATCAGAACATTTCCTCAACTATCAACTGATTTTTTTCCTTGTTTACTTTTTCCCATGAGATCTTTTCCTCCTTTTCCCCATTATTTAAATCTCTTTGATTCTCAACATCCTCAAAATTATTCTGCAGTTTCTTTTGGGGCTTTTCCTTTCCTCTTTGCTTACCTTCTTTTTCCTTTCATAGTTTAATAGGATAGCTAATTCAGCTTGGAAGGGGTTCCTAGTCAAGCTCTTGCACAAGTCTGAGTCAGCTCTGAGCTCAAACCGGGTTGCTCAGGGCTTTATCTTTGCAGGTCTTGAAAATACTCAAGGATGGAGACTGCACAACTGCCCAGAGCAACTTGTTCCAAAATCTTCTCAGTATTGCTATATAAATATTGCCACTGGTAGAAATCTCCAAAAGAGATTCCCAGTAGTAATAAGTGGGAATGATCAAACAATGTGCAAACCATGACAAGTGACATAGTGTGAAGCCAAAGCTATCAAGATGTGAGCGTGGCTCTGTTCAGGTATACTCTGCCCTGTGGGAATGTATCCACACCAGCTTTCACTAGGTGCTGCAGAGGCATAACTGAAGGCAGAAAATAGCATGCAAGCATTGAAGAAAATCAAGACAGTTTCTTTGTGATGCTGAAGTGAATTATAATTATATTTCATACTGATGTAACTGGTATCTGTTTATTGCCTGGTACTG
Source organism: Brachypteracias leptosomus (assembly GCA_013401335.1). Taxonomy (NCBI): domain Eukaryota; kingdom Metazoa; phylum Chordata; class Aves; order Coraciiformes; family Brachypteraciidae; genus Brachypteracias; species Brachypteracias leptosomus. Next base: position 90,533 of record VYZX01004991.1, on the reverse strand, counting down.
TATTTGCATATTGAAGAAGTCAATTATCTCTTCAATTTGCAATCCTTGGCTCATGTAATCAATTGCTCTGAGTGAATATTTAAAATTACTCATGAAACTTTATTATATTTCATCTAGAAGAACCAGTAGCACCCGTTAATAGAATGGATTATTACATTTTTGGAAAACTTGTTTGGACTGGCCAGTAGGAAACAAATTGAATATCTGAACTTATGCATTGCCTGAGTCATTAATCTATACAACCATACTGTGATCTTTATTAACTGAAAAATCATTTAGATTAACTGAAAAAAAACACTCCTTTCTTCTCAGACTTCCATTCATATTGACTTTCCATTACTGGCCTTGTGTATGTCTGCATGCACAAGAGTGTTAGAACTGGTTTCCAAAAGGAAAAACAATTTAGAAACCAATGCTTGCATGTAATGTGGATGAATGCTAGGCTGGTCAGGGGTTTGTTTTGTTTTGATTAAGGTTTACCAAGTGCAGCTAAGTAGCCCTTCCCTCCCAGCAAGTCTAGCAGAGGCAATCAGAGGCAAATTGGACCCATTCAAGTTCTGTCTGGCAAGGTGTCAGATTGCTTAAAGAAATGTGAAAGGGAGACTGACAACTTTGCAAGTAAAGCGGGAGGTTTAAGCAGTAAAGGAGACGATGAATGTGCAAAGATCAAACAAATCAATACCGTTTAATCCACATTTGTGTCTTAAAGCAGTATCTTATCTGAAGAGCCTGTGTAACTTAAAAGTATAGAAAGATAAAGGCAAAGGAACCATGTAATAAGAGACTATTTTATTCAAAAACAGCTTTTAAAAAAGTATTGAAGACTCTCCCTTTAAAGAGAGATAAATGTCAATGGTGACTGCTTCTGAGACACTGCAAGCTTTGCTGACCTTTTTTTGAGATATTTAAGGAGACATAAAGGGAGTTGATGTACAGGTGGCTACTAAGTCTTTGGGACTACAGAACACATCCATCCTCAGACATGGTCACAGTTTCAATATTTAATTGTTCATAAAATAATTTGCTGAAAGAAGGTATAGCTTGAGCCAACAGCTGCCAGAGTTAATATATTCCAGAACAGCATCAGCTCCAGCTGCTCCAGGTGTTTGAGGATCCTTGTGAGGTTCATTCCCTGTTGGCTGTGGCAGCTTTGCCAGGTAACACCACGTGGTAACACACGTTACAGGTAACACACGTTACAGGATGCACGTGTGGCTGAACTTCTGTGCCATCCGGTGATAACACAAACTTCACCTCACAAGAGCAAATAATTTCCAGTCATCATTGTTTCTATGTTTCCATGGTTACTGGAGAGAGAAAATTTTCTATTTTTGCTATACGAAACTATACAAAAATAGAACACTTAACAAAATCTCTGCAAGGTTAAAATTAAATGTTGAGCAGACAAAATAGCCATCTTCTCTTCACAGGTGTCATCTCTTTACTCTCTTTCCACCCTTTCCAGCACTTCTGACCTGCACAAATCCCACCAGCTCCACAGCAAAGCTACTCCTCAGAAATAATCCCAAAGCAGGCAGAGATCAAACTCTTTACTGTGGAGTCCTAGAAAGACTTCAGGCATTGTTCATTCAAAATGGAAAAAAAAGAAAAAAAGAATATTGATTCTAAGATCTAAAGAGTTTGTTATTTATATAGAAGTAGCTAGAGCAGATGCAGCAAAAAACAGTAACCTCCTCCATTTTCACAAGTCTGCCTATGAGGGCTGATGTAATTATTTGTTGAACCTATCAATTATGGATAGGCTCAGCATGTAGTATTTAATGAAACCTCCATGAAAATGCGTGTTGTTGCACCTAAAAGGGGAGGGAGAGGTTTTTCAAGCCCACGTGATACCTATATCATGTCAGAGAGGACAGTGATAGGTCCTTAGCTAGCAACCAATCTGTGCTAACAGGTTCTTGGAATTCATGCAGGGCCATCCAAAGTTACAAGCTCAAGTCCATGTGAGCTATATGGCTATTTTATGTCACTGCACCTGAACAGTTAGCTGTGTTGCTCTGAGGAGTCTTATAAAGACACACTATAATACTGGTCTGACTAGACTTCAAAGGCATCTAGTTCATTTAGGTGTATTTTAGTGCCTCGCAAAAGGCACATCAAGGAATAAACACGAATAGCACACATAACTCTCCTGGTGTTTTTATGGCTTGAATTTCATATTACAAAAATATCCACCATCTCTTTGGAGAAGTGAACCAGGCAGTTAACAAGACCTTTCTTAGAGATCTCTCTGCATCACCTTCCATGGTCTTCTGGAAAAATGTACTTTACTCAAACTACCCACTCATCATCGTATTGCTCTTCTAATTATTTATGCAAGAGTAGCATGTAAACACCTTAGACAAATAAGACTATAAAGGCTGGAAAGGAACTGCGTGAAGAATTTGTAATAGAAAAGACATGCAAAGGTAAAAAAGAAAATTAAAATGCTAAGACATGAAATCACTTTCCCAAGTTCCCAGAAGTCAGGTATCCCGCTGCTTGTCTATTTCATTAGGACTGTGGTTTTTTTAGTTTGTTGCTGTCAAATGTTCTATCTGCTTCATGAAATTTAAACACACACAGACACGCCATCAAACATCCCAGGAACAGGATTAGGCATATTTCACCCTGGCATGTATTCCATCTGGAGAAATGAAGTTTTTGAAATCAGAAGGCTGTTTTGCTAGCATCAGGCACCCACAGCCTCCTGTGATGGAAATGCCTGCAGGGTGACCATAATGAGAAGTGGAAATACCTCACTTCTTCCTCAACTGCCTTCAAGAGTTTGCTGATCTCAGTCTGGGTTCAGACATTGTGAATCTGAAAAACAGACTTCAAGAGTGCTGCAAATCACAGCAAGTAGGACACAAAAAAGTTACAAAGCTGCTCTTTTATCCCCCCAAATGTTGACATCCTATTGTTTCTTTGCAAATGATATTTTGCAAAAAAGGAAGTAGTCTCAATTCCTTTTCAGAGTACATGCAAGGACTGCCAGCATTTATGTGATGGCAACTTCAGAATTTATACTGGGTTGTGTTTTTCCTTCAGCTGTATCAAATGTCACTGAGCAGCAATGCTGGAGGTTCAAAAGACAAACAGTCAAAAATATTCTTCTAACATGTTCCTGTCATGCACGCTGTGAGTGCATTAATTTTTGCTTGAATGATGAAACAGGGAGACCTGTAAAACAACAATCTATTTGTAATGGGATTTTACATATAGCATCCTGATACACAGTCTTCTTTGAGATGTGAAAGAGCTCTGCCAGTGTCAGTGCGATAAATAATATTTTTAGGGACAAGACAAGGAGAAACATTAGTCCAGTGAGAGTGTGTGTGAGCAGCAGAACATGACAAGTGTTGTGCCATGTCTCAGCCTGTGCACAGTCAGGTTGGGGTGTTTTGCTAATCAAAGTCAACCTGTGCACACACAGGGACTCGTGCTAGGCAGGCAGTGGGAGAAATGTTGCGCTCCCTTGATGTGCCAAGCTGCACAGCACTGTCCATGTGCCTGGGCAGCTATGGAGATATACCCATGGATGTGGAAAACCTTTGGCTGGGGCCACCTGGCAATTTGCTGCTGAAAGCATATGGGAAGTCACCACTAACAGACTTGCTACTGCTGTAAATGAAGGTTGGTTAGTGTAATTTCATTTTTAAGCAGTCTCCATGGGTGGGAGGAGAAAGCCGGGGCTCTCTGCAAGCAGCAGGGCCTGGTCACAGAACAGTAAGATGTCTCTCCCAACAGCAAGTGCCTGGCACCAGAAGAGGCAGCATCACCACATGCCTCTGCCCTACTCTGGTGATAGGACAAGAAGGTGAAGTGGGGTTGCATTCTGAGTCCTCTATCTCATTATTTTTTCTTTTGCCTGTGCACTTCATCTGTGAAACCTCTGTCTCATGCTGTTGTCAACGTACTTCAGCATGGGCAAGATACAGCATGGATCCTCTGCTCCCAGAGTGTCTGACGATGGCTATTTTGATCTGGAGACTAGGAAAGGCTTTTTCTCTTGCCAAAATTGTGTGTCAGAAGGCAGCAGTGCAAAAGCAGAAGGGGTGGGTTGGAGGTGGTGGGCACTGGGATGCATCCAAGTGTTTATGGTTTCTTGGTCCTATAAGGGCCACTGCGTACAGGAAGAGATGTGAGAAACGTGGACCGAGAATACACACTGGCCTTCAGCTTATCTTATGCTGCACTTTCTGTGAAACAAAATGTGGAGATGCAGGGGTGTGGGACAGAGGGTGTAGCTCACATACATGGCAAGTCAAGGCCACAGCTGTGTGAGCAGGTGAGTCTCACCAGATGACAGCTGCAAGAGCCCTGGTGTTGGATTGAGGTTGTGCCAGGGGGTGGCAGAGGCCAGCTGCCCTGCACATGCCCCCACGGAGAGCCTGGGGACACAATGGGAGCCTGCAGGATCCAGGAGCAGGGCAGTCCCCCCCTTAGTGGCACCCACTGGGGCAAACCACAGCAGCTCAGCTCACATGGTTTAAATCACATCAGCAACAGAGTGATTTATTCGATTAACAGCACCTAATTAGCAATCAGGGGACTACACAGTCAGGTTTGATACCAGCAATACAGTAAATAAACCACATTACTAGACATTTAGCAAGTGTTAATAAACACCAATAAAATCCTAAACAGCCTTCTAACCCCAAGACCTTCTGGACATCTACATTGACACAAGTGTAAGTTGTTGCAGTGTGGGCTTGCATGCACATCATTATCAGAAAGTGTAGTGACAGGATGAAGGGTGATGGTTTCAAACTGAAAGAGGGTAGATTTAGATTAGGTATTAAGAAGAAATTTTTTAGTGTGAGGGTAGTGAGGTACTGGAGCAAGTTGCCCAGAGAAGTTGTGGATGTCCTCTCCCTGGAAGTGTTCAAGTGGATGGGGCTTTGAGCAACCTGGTCTAGCGGAAGGTGTCCCTGCCCATGGCAGGGGGGTTGGAACTAGAAGATCTTTAAGGTCCCTTCTAACCCAAGCCATGATTCTGTGATGTTCCCAGGACCTGGGCTTCTCCAGCCTGCCCTGGTCTCTCTACAAGTCAGGATGATCACCTGCTGCCTCAGTCTCCCCCTGCACCTGCAGCATCACACTGGATTTTGTGGAAAAATGTTTTATTCCGTGAATCTGCTGGCAATTGCTCCTTGGTCAATCTCAGAAATGTCATCTTCATTTTCATACGGAGTCATGGTGTTCTGCTCCAAAGAGAAGCATTCTGATGTGGTTGCTATGATGATGGGCACCCTGGCCACAATGGTGGATGTGGTATGAGGAAGACGAGAGGTGCCTATCAGCTCGTACCGGAATGCCATGATTTTATTTTCCATGAGAGTGCTGGTGACAGGCATGGGTTTTGGCAGAGCAAGTGCTCTGGCAACTCTCATGGTCTCAAAGGGAGCTGTGTCTATCTGGATCTCCAACCTCATCACTTCGCTTCGGTCTTCTAAGGAACGTAGCTCTCCCCTGCTGCTGAAACCACTATATAGGACAATGCAGTCCACAGTAAAAATGACCTTTCTAACACGCTTCCTTGTCCTGTTGGAAATCTCTGTCTTGAAGACAATGGTTTCTCCGGGGCAAAATACATTTTTCTCCAGGGAAATCCGAAGGATCACCAAGCCAACACTGAAGCAGCTGAAATAAACTACATCCTCCTTAGCTTCCACCACTAGTGAGGCCTGCATGGAGAGGGTGAACAGAAAAGCAAAACATGGTAAGTTCTTGTTGTTGGATACAGGGTGATTCTCAAACACCACAGGCTCAAACTCCTAATGCAACAGCTGAGGCTGCTCAACTCTCACCACAATCCCACCATTCACCTAGAGGACAGTCTTTCTCACTGCACTGAATGTGACATGGCTGAATTATCAGAGTCTTCCTGAGCATCTGTGTAAAGAATTCATGTGTGCCCACGTAAACATTGTCATCTTTAGCTAACCATACTCAAATTATGAGGGAGGTCACAAAATTATTTGAATATCCTTCTTCTAGCTGTCTTCATGACCTTTGACTGACTGTCCCAGCCTAGGTAGGGTATGGTAAAAAAGTCACTTCCTATGGTGATACTTGCCCAAGGCTTAGACATCAGAGCAAGAGAATAGCCTTTTCCCTCATTCTGGATCTCAAAGCACCTGAAGTCTTACAATACACCTTGTAAGCTAGAAAAGAAACATCTTGGTGCAAGCCCTAGGACAAAGACTACAGAAGATATTGAAGTGTCATTTGAATGCTAAAACAAGGAAGCCCAGAGCTAAAAATAGTAAATAGTTACAGTTCTGGATCAGAACAGGGTAGATCTGTATGTCTCTAACTCAGGTAGGTTGTTCCCCTTACATTGTGTTTCACATGTGTTCTGTGATCACCAGCAGTTCCTTGCAACAGTAAATGTCTCTCCCCTTCAGCTATGACGGTTTGGCGGCTGCAGCAAGTCCCTTTAACCAAGTAGGAGATGGAACCAATTTCGCTGATGAATGTGGAGGGAATATTTGGAGGAAAACTGAAGTGGAAGTCAAAGGTGTGGACCCCAGAATCCAGACAGCCATCTGAAAGCCAAACAGCATGCTGTTATCAGAAGACTTTTAAACAGAAAAGATCTGGAATTGAGGTGCTTTACAGGTACTTGTTTTTATAACGGCAAAAATATTTTTTTCAGTGCTTAGCCTTTCTCCCCCTTTTCTGTTAGGGTTGTAGCATCTGGTAGCCTACAGGAAGTTGACGCTTCCTGTAAGTAGAGTAAATTTTCAAAGTTCTCAGAAGACCTAAGAAAGAGAAGCTGAGAAAGTGGAGTGTCCTAAGAGGCTTCCATTTTCTTTAAGCATCCCTAGTCTTTTTAATAAATCTGTACATTTTAATAGCTAGCTCTGCATTTGTGTGTGCACGTTGGAGTGTATGTTATCTGAAGGGAAGATGCAAGGAAGATAGAGCCAGGCTTTTTGCAGTGACAAGAGGCAACAGGCACAAACAAGCACAGGAGATTCCCTTTGAACATCAGGAAACACTTTTTTGCTGTAAAAAGAGTTAGGAAGGTTTTGGAGTCTCCTTCCTTTGAGAAATTGAAAAGCCATCTGGATACAGTCCTGGACAGCTGGCTCTAGGTGGCCCTGCTTGAGCAGGGGGGTTGGACTAGATGACCTCTAGCGTGCCCTTCTAACCTCAACCATTCTGTGATTCTCTTGTTCATTGAAATGATCACACTTCTGCAGGCGTTTTCAGTGCATGTCTCATTTTTCTTGTCCCTCTGTAAAGATACAGCAGTTACTCTAATAATGCCTTTGCTATTGTTGCAAGTATAACAAAGCCTATATACCCAGTGGATACTTGCTGACATGTAAGTCAACAAGAACACTGAAGGCAAGCATTTTAGATGACCAAAAAATTCTTCAGTGATGTGCTTGTGACTAAAAGTTTTCTACCTTCTGCTAGACAGGTTGTGATAGATTTCTATGCAACAAATATTCACTTCATAGATACAGCCATCAACTCATGTGGGACTTCTCACACTCTCAAATACTGCGTTCTATACAACACTACTGATGATCACAAAGCCCCAGTTGCCGTGTGACGGCATTAAATGAGTATGCCATGGGATAGAAACAGAATGCATGGACATTCAAAAGGAAGACTTCCTCCTCACTGGAAAAGATCTGACCCCACCATCCCTAACCCAACATTGTTTTACCTTCTATGTGAAAATTCTTAACTTTGAGAACATAAACAGCCAAGTTGGTGTAAGTTGTATCCTTGTAGTAGTCCAGTTCAGGATTACTCTCCTCAGTCCACCTCACACAGCCTCTTCCCACAAGCTGCACCTTCACCACAGGGTCCACCAGGGTACTCCTGAGGTGCAGAACCAGTTGGCCATCTATGCTGGAGCCAGCAAAGTGCACTTCAGTCTCAGGCAGCACCAGGTTAATTGTTTTTGCTGTTGACATGAGGGAAGAGCAGGAGCTGGGTGCTGCTAGGGTCCAAAGGTTGGATTGCAAGGTCATCTTCTCTGGCCTCACCCCATGATTCCATGATTTGTGAGGTCATGGCATGGGGGATGTGTGTAGAGTGCCCCACAGGGAGAGAGTTCAGGTCTCAAAACTATGCTAGAGGGGATGGGAGGTATTTATCTTATTAACAGCACCTAACTAACCGGCAAGTGTTCAGCTACACATTTAGGATTGGTATTGGCAACACAACAGATAAACCACAACACACCTCATTGCAGTCTTCCAGTATCTGAAGGGGGCCTACAAGAAAGTTGGGGAGGGACTTTTTATGAGGGCTTGTAGTGGTAGGACAAGGGGTACTGGCTTTAAACTGGAAGAGGGTAAATTTAAATTAGAAATTAGGAAGAAGTTTTTCACTATGAGGATGGTGGGTCACAGGAAAAGGTTACTCAGTGAAGTTATAGATGCCTCAACACTGGATGTGTTCAAGACCAGGTTGGATGGGGCTTTGAGGAATTTAGTCTAGTGGAAGGTGTTCCTGCCCATGGCAGGGGGGTTGGAACTAGATGGTTTTTAGGGTCCCCTCCAACCCAAACCATTCTATGATTCTATATCAGAGCAATTCCAAGTAGCTGGAGCTGCTGCAACTCAATCATAACATTAAGTGGAAAGACACATTCCTTCCCCCCCAAAAAAAAACAAACCAAAAACACTGCAAGGCTGATCTGAGATAGCCTCAAAATTTATTGGACACTTTGACAGAATGGGTATGCTGCACTCTGACCTACATAGTGTGGGAAAGGAAGAAAAAGGATGCAACATGGCAGATCAGAAAGACATCTTCAGCCAGGAGAGCAGGGACAAAGCTACAGCAAGGGTTGCAGTGAGGATCACATCTAGGGCTGATGCTAGCAGACATCTGTGAGCCGCTGATGATTTGTGAGCCCAGAGTGTAAGTGCTGGCACCTGCTCTGCAGAACCCAATTCCAGAGGCAATGTCCTCAGCTACAGGTTGAGGATGAGGACACATGTTGAGAAATGTTGAAAATTAGCTGATCAAGATGGCCAACAGTTTAGGAAACAAGTCACAGCAGCACATTGAACTTTAAGCCTTTCCTCCTCCATGCTAATTAGTCGCTTGTTCCAAGGCTGTCAAGATTGTCTCTTGCAGCCTCTGTACCCCATCCTTGCTTACAGTGCTTTCAGGTGTTTCTTTTTTAAGGAAAAAAGCCCATTGAATTAATATGCTGCCTGAAAACTGTCACTCAGCCTTCATTTTTGGCTACTGCATCTCATTCTCTGGGCCCCTGTTTGCCTTGCTGTTTTTTTTTCCCCCAAGGAGTTCATTTTTTAAGACTGTTCAATGCCCTGGGTTGTAGCGAGGAGGAACAGTTTCTCAACTGGGCACAGAATTATCAATAACAAAAATATCTTTTTTCTTATTTATCCTTGACAGTTTTCAGCAGTCATTGCCTTGTGTGCAAGTTGTGTGGTTATGGGTAGAAAAAATAGCTTATAGCTACTTGCATGAGTGTTAATATATCATCAAGTAAAAAAATTATAATTAGTGATATTATATGAACTGAACACTAGACTCCCATGGTTTGGTGCTCAGGCACTGATTTATGCTTTATAAAAGTAGCTTACAGCTATGATCTCCATACTGCCTTTAAACCAAACCAATATTTCATCTCAATCTCTACATCCCCTGAGAATTTTAAGTGCAGTCTGAGCATGCAATCATCCAGAAAAGGGGGAAGCATTGCTTTTATGTCATGGTTTGTGCTCCTTTCTTAACTCCCATTTCTGTCTTGAAGTTGGACCAGCTGAAAATGAGTTGTGTAAATGTTGTTTCTCTGCACTCTGTGACATATCTGACAAAATGATCTTTAAATTCCATTTCTAGAAGAACAATGCAGTATACTTTTAACAAAAGTAAGCTTCAAAAAGTACAGTGGGGAACATTATAGTTTGTCTTTGACTATGCTGATGTTTGGTGCCATTGATTTTGAGTTGTCAGTTGGCATTGGCCAAAACAGAACCTTTTGTCTGAATCAGAATTAGGCCATACTGATAGTGCTTTAGATGCACTAAAGGCTAGTGCTAGCTTTCTTGAAGCCAACTTCACAACCATCTCATGGGCAGTGACACAGCTATGAAGAAACTGTTGTGGAGGACTCTTCATACACTCAGGCCCTGTTAATACAGAGGTTTTGCAGTGAATCAGGCAAATGAATGCAATTTCTTTTTGCCAAGGAGCATCAATCTGTGGAAAAGAATAATGTGTAATAAGCACTGCAAGTGTGATGGCCAACCAGAGCTAAATGGATAATTCTTATTTGGCATTCCCATACAATGAGTGATTCACTTGGCAATCACAAGGTACAATTATCTTTTAATATTCTTTTTTGTATGTGATTATGATATATTGTGCATGCAAGTACAAAATCAATACTTTTGTTAACGTTTTTAGTTTCATTAGTGAGTGCATTGCAAAATAGAGCATTTTTTCAGCTCTCTTCTAACTTTGAAGATTTTTTTTTATACCAATATTAGTATTCTCCCTAATTCTGATATTAAAAATTACCTGTTATTTTAATATGTTACATGGCATCCACAGAGAAGAAAAACAGACTGTTTCTGCTGCCAGTTGGTTCTCCACCAATTTGCTCTGCAATAGATATAAAGACCTGTGCCATACAGAGAAGCTAATTTCATCTGAGAGCACAGAAATGTAGTTGCCAGGCTTTTGTAAGCCAGAATGTCATGACACTTTTTTTTTTGTGAAGATCAGCATAAGTCAGGCTGATTGTAAATTCAGAATATCTTCTTTATTCCTCTGCTAATCTCAACATTTAGCAAGCACATGCAAAAGTAAAAAACACTTTAAGAATTTATGACTGTACTTGGCAAATGAGGGGGATAAGAAATACAGCAGAGCCAGCAAGGCTTTAAAGCTCTACCATGATAGATCTTACCTGGAGAAAGTACTGCAAAGCTGTCAATAGGTGCTTGTAAACAGTAGAGCTTGAAATAGGGAAAACATGTTTCTTCCCTGTCAGAATGGCAGAAAGATTTGGCTGAAGCCCTTGCCTGGCCTATCCATCTGGTTGATGTGAGAAATGAGGTATTGATTTTTCCTATACCACACGATCAGAAACTTAGAGGAGACACAACACTAGCAAACAATGCAGAGTTTATTACACTCTAAGTGAGATGTTGGAAAACTTTCAAAACACACGTCTTTCTATCTGCCAAATGCAACTTAATTCACGTTATTAACCAAAGAAATACAGAACACACACTGCTAGATTTGCTTCTGGTGAGAATTGATGTAGCTGGGAACTGGCTTACATGATGCAGTTTTGCGTGTTACAAATGATTTGTTTACTAAAAGGAAATAACTCCTTTGTTAAAATAAGCTGTAAGTCTGCAATTTTTCAGAAACATTTCATTAAATTAGGTACATAGTTGCTGCTCATTTCAAGGAAATGTGCATCCAAATCCATTCTGTATCCTTGAAATTATTGATCTAAGCACACAGAATGATCTCTTGCCTAGAAAATAGTATACAAGAGGAAATCAGAGTGGGAAATTTCATGTATTATAATTAAGAAATTACAAGGTAGAGTCAAGAGTACCTCTAGGTACTTGCAAGAAGTTAAGATCTCAATATATAACAATATAAGGTATTTCATTCTTTCTACTCAAAATAGAAAGAATCAAAGTAGAGAAGTTTGAAGATCCAGAAACTTTAGCAGGAATGAGAGAGACATGCTGCTGGCTACAATATTTGGCATCAGTAGGAAGTTTGCATATTTTTTTCCCTGCTAGAGAGAGACAGCAGTTCAAAACTTTCTTAATAAGCCAGAAAGTCTCAAAGGGCTGTGGTTTTCCATAGGAGGTCTTTTAATGATAGACCAGCACTCACATACTAGGCATCTGTTCTGCTGACTGACATTACTTTAAATAGCCACTGCATTAGTCTATCTGAATTTAAATAAGATGGGGATAAATAGGTCTATTTTGATTTTAGAAAGTGTCACCAGTGAGGTGGACAAAACATCGGTAGAATGACCACAAAAAGGCATGAGCCCAGGAGGACCTACATGCCCCGGATCCACAGACCTTGTTCATCTCATGGGCTGCAGGCTGTGAACGGCTTTGTTAGGAGCATAGAGGAGAACGTGGTGCTGCCTGATGAGCAGCTCTCTGAAGTTTGTTTCAAAGCAAGCCAGTTCAGAAGTGGGAACGTTCCTCAGTATTCCCCCCAAAAGGTGAACAGAAACACAGAAGGAACATGACTCTACAATCATAATGAGAGGACACAAAATAAAACAAATTGCTGGACAAAACCCAAGCCCAACAATTAACATAAACCTATGATAAAAACACAAGAAACAGGCTTAATCATCTATACAGGTGTCTAATGTTAGGAAAACCTAAAAGACAGTCCAGCCCTTGACCACCATTAAGCTGAGTTTGTGGAGCATGTGCAACTCACTTCTCCATGAGCTGGAGGTTTCTAGTCAGAGCTGTGTAGCCCATCCTGGGGCTTGTGCTGCTCTCTGTGGGTACCTACTGGGTACATCATTTACATGCACAGTCAGGTATCCTTTTTTGAAGTAGGTCCTCCTGCCAAAGCCAAGAAGGAGTGGGGGCTTTCCCACAGAAAGGATGATAGAGCTGTTCTGTTTTTTACCTGAAATACTGTTTCCAAAACACTTGCTGCATTGATGAATATCCCCTCTACTCTGTTTTGCTGCTCAGGAGAGTACAACTGTTTAGCTACAACTTGGTCTGTCCTAGAAAACTTAAAAAGACCTGACATCCTCTTCCTTCTACTGTAGTGTTTCCATTCAGCTTTAAATATTCACCACATCAATGATAGATACGTAAGAATGACTAATTTTCAGTGCCATTCCTCATCAGTACAGAGTTTATTACAAATTACTTCAAATGAGAGCTCTGGAGAGCTCTTTGCTCCAAAATCCCCTACTTCACAATAACAGTGTGAGATACAACTGGAAGTGCCTCTGAACCAATAGTCATCGAGTGTGCTCTTAGATAGGGGAAGGTAGAGAGTGTTGGGCTAAATAACAAAAGCTCCACACACATACTCAAAGACCACCACACCTTGGGGAAAGTCAGTATCACTGCTGTCCAGCTCCTTTTGGAACCTCACAAGGACTACCAGCCTGTGAAAGGTTCATAGAAACATTTAGGTTGGAAAGAATCTCTAGGATTGAGTCCAACCTTCGTCCAACGTCTCATTGATCCCTAGATCATGCCTCATCCCCACAGACCAAAGGGCATGATTGCAGGGGAGGACCCAATCCCTCAGTCAGAGATTGGAGACCCCCCTCTTTCCCCAGGGCTGTTCCATGGAAGATCCAGCCCCACAGTCTGGGGGACACCCAGCACCAGAAGCCACTGGGGAGGTTATCTGGGTCACCCCACAGACTGGGTGCACTGCCCAGGCATATAGACCATGCTGTAGGGTGCAGGGAAGGGCATTTTGGGACTACACAGGGCTTACTGTGGGATGTTTAGGGGAGGTAAGAAAAGGAAGAGATTTTGGTGGTTTGGGGAGGAATAAGTGTGGGGAAAACAGAGACAGAAGGGGAGAAAAGGAGCTGATCCCATGCAAAGAGAAACCAGCCAGAATGCAGTCAGTCCTGACTTCTGATTAAACTTCATGTTTAGTGATTTTCCCAGGTGCAGGGCTCTCTGGGTTGTGTGCATTTGTGTACGGGGAAGCTGACTGCCGGGGTGGACAAGGGAAGGGGGTCCTGTGTGCCCATGGTATCACGCACAGAGCATAGTGAAGGTGTGCAATTAGTGTGTGACCCTGGCCAGCATCAAGCTAGACCAACTGGCAAGAGGGGCACATAGCCTGGGGGGATGTTTCCAGGAGAGGGGCACCTGGACACATGGCCCAGGGGCAGGGAGCTGTGGCAGGCTCTCCGTTTGAAGGCTGCTAGATTCAGCATTCCCTAGCAGGAAGAATTGACTCCAGCCCTTGGTTTTGAGACCTGGGCAAAGGCATTTTTCAAGTGTATAGACCAGATCAGATATAACTGATGAAATGTTTGTTTTGGCTTCCATCAAGGCTTCAGCAGGGGCTAGGTGCTGAGCTATCTAGCACATCTAGTCTGTCACAACCTAAACCCCATCTGTTTGTTTGGGAGGTATGTGTGTCATTGCATGTGTCTCAGCTGTACATCCAAACAGCATATTAAAAAGTATATCATGATGACACCATTTCAAATGAATGCTTTGAACAGTGTAAAGAAAGCCAAATTCATTACACCCCTTATGACTTGCAGTCCAACGAAGGTGTGCCAGGAAGATTTCTCACTACTTAAGGGAGCCTGTATTCCCCAGTTTGGTGTTGCCCACTTCTATTGATTTGTGATGCTATTTTTTTCTCTCTTAGCTTTCAGATTCAGGCCTAGAAGTGTATTTGTTCAACTAGGCTTGGGGTCATAAATAATTGAAATACACTAAGAAGTGGTAGTTTTGGTTGGCTGATTTATATAGTGAGGAGAGTAAAGTGGTTGTGACCTTCTGGCTCTATCTTTGACAAGCATATAATTGGGAGACAAGAAAGAGCTTCAAAAGCATGTCACTACATGGAAAACAAGCCAGTTTTGCTTATGAAGACATGAGGTTGTTCTTCTAAATTGCTTCTCATTCATGCAATGCATCATCTACGTTGGCTTTTCCAGACGTGCTGGATATTTCTCAGTGTCTGGTTAGGTTTGGTGTTAGTGGTCAGAGAATACAAAAGCAATGCAAGTCTAATGAGTGCAATCATTGTGCATACAGTGCCGGGAACTTCGGCAGATAAACCCCAGGAACACAGAAAAGCAAGAGTAGAAAAAGGGAGGAGGAAAAATGCCTAAGCTGAGCCTTTGATTTGTTTTTCTGTCCAACTAATGGCCCTCAAAGAAAGGTGAGAAGTCCTTCACACAGAAGTGAAGGGAGTAAGTTCCTTTGGTTTAAATGTGGTGCAGAACCAGCCCTCTTCTCGGTCACTTGTGCTACCTGTGTGAGTTCATGCCCTCTGTGGGTTTCATTGCTTTAACTCTTCCACATCAATGCAAATCACTTGTGATCACAAAGGAAGGACCAGGTTCCTTACCTATCTGTTATCACCTAAACATTGGAGGGGCTCTACTCTACCATAATACAAGCCACTACCATGCCACTGTTTCTGGTTATCTGCACTCATCTAATGCTTTCAAATGGTTTATTATTTATGGAGACAGTTTTTAGGTTTAGTGTAAAATATGTTGTTCTCTTTGAAAAATCAAACCACAGTATATTAAGCATGAATTGTATGGAATTTTTTATATTGTTAGCTCTTGATGCATATGAGGAAATGCACTTTTCAGCCCTTGGTGTCAATTTTTTATTAATGCTTCCCTTGTAATTCTATATTTGTTTCTAGTGTAGAGGGGAAATAAAATGGGAGCTCTCCAGTGACTAATAGGACATTTTTGAATTTTCATGGCTGTTAACAAAAGACTGTGTGGCCCAGTGAGTAAAAACTATTCAGAATGTTAACAATGATACTGAGATTAATCCCATGTGGATATTTTAATTAAAAATCATTCATTAAAAGCTTGCTACTTTCCTGTAAGACAGTATTTCCAAAAAATATTTAGCAGTCCATAAATGAAATGGACAAGTTCATGATCCATTGTCATTCTGCTATTTGATTAGCTCTAAATCTGTGGGGGTTGTGGTGCTGACAACCTGTTATCACTGTGTCCTTGGTCTGTAGTATTCAGCTTTATCTCCTGAGACACTCACTAAAGGACATTTGAAAACACCAGCTGCAGGGATGGTGGGGAGAGCACATTGATGGTGGGTCCTTCCTCCAGTCCACCTTATGCCTTGCAGTAATTGGACATCCAGGAATGCAAGTGTTCTGGGAAAAAAAAAAAGAGATCAAGTTAAAGTCAGCATGGCTAGGCTCAAGGCTATGTCACTCAGCTAGGAGGATAGATGGCTTTTTAACTGGATTTAAAAAGAAGCATAGGAAAAACTTGGGGATGGGACCAGAAGGGTGCAGGGGTTAATGGCTGGGCACTCACATCTCAGGCAAATGAAGAAGGAAGCAGAAAAAGGTCTTAAACTCCAGGCTCCTACATCCCAAAAGAGCACTAAGATGTGCCACTGCAACACAGCTTGGCTGAGTACAGCTTTTATTTAAGCAAGTAATTCTAGCTTCTCCAAGGAGCCCTTTAAATCAAGCATTCACCCAATTCATTACTGCTCTCTGAAAATTTGCAGTGTTGAAGCAAACATTCAAGCAAAACCAACTTCAAATTCTATTCATTTCTTCAGGTTAAACATTTCCTGATATATACCTTACAAATTCAGGCTGTGATAAATGGTGTTCTTTAAAGACAGACTTTAGTTTCACATATTATGTCATCGTCCCATGTCAAATTCATTGCCGGTTCTAACAATACACATTATCCGGTGAGCTTCTATATTTTTATTAAATACATTGAAAAAATTTTTGTTGCTTTAATGGATTACATATGTAAAACTATAGCACAGGCAAAGTATGAAAGAAATACAGATTTGAGAACTTGCTACTGTGCAGAACTAAAAGTGAAAGTGATTAAGAAGAAATTGCATTCAAAGTTAAAAAGAAGTTTCATCCTAGAATAAATATAAATGAGCTTTCTGCTGCTTTAGGTTTTCGTTTGTTTTTTTTCTGGGTTTGAAGCTATTATTATGACCATAAAGGAGGAAGGGAAATTATATGCAGTTGCACAAGTAGGATCAAAAATTTGTTCCATTTGAACTTCAGCCTATGAACTAAATAGGATATGGATTAGCTCAGGCTGAAAATTTGAGCGGAGTTAGGAAATGTCAGCTATGTTAATGAGAAAACAGACATTTATCAGAGGACCACTGTGAAAGTAATCTTCTTGCTAAGCCATTGAAGATACATCAACAGGTTGCATCTATAATTGGGGGACCAAGGCGCACAATTGGACAGACCAGACCCCTCTTTTCACAGCTGTGGTGTTTCAGTCACGTGTCTGCAAGTCTTTCTTGTTGTGTCCGTAATTCTTTTTGCATCACTACCCCTAATTGTGCACCCTTTGAAAAGCTGCCCTATGTTAAATGGATCATTTCCTTTGTGACACTTCAAGGGACACAGCCAGGGCCTTCCTGGCGTCACCAACCCAAGCTCCCTCTTGGAAACCAGAGCAGCTTTAAAACAAATTTGACTGTTTTTCTTTTTGCCTCAGTCAAACAAAACAGATTCATTTCATTTCTAGTTAACAGAATTTTCAGGTTTATTTCTATCTTAGCCTCTTTGAACTTCATTCCTGCAGAGAAAGTGATGGAAGAGCACGTCTGCACTGTGCCAGATATGATGCAAAAGTGCTCCAATCCTACCAAAAACTATGGCTTAATTGCATGTGCATAAATATTTCAGGACCCAGGTCCTAAGAAGAGTGAAAACCTTTGCTGTCTTCCCTGGGTCTTGGATCCACTCTCTGATGTCTTTTTTGGTGTCTTCTTGGCCAGAGGTCATCTCTCCCCAAGACAGTGAGCTAATAGTTGTCAGTCTCTTTGCTAGCTCTCCTACTTCCACAAGTTCTCCATGACAGGAGGTTTCTTTCAAAACTAGATGCTTGTAACCTGAATCAGTACTAAGGGTATGGCTGGACAGCCACAAGCAGCAACAGTAATATGGGTTGACCGCCTCCTGAAGACCTTCAACCACAGCTCAGTAGCTGTTATGTCCCTGGTCCTAACTGACTGTAAGGAGAACTACAGAGGAGTCAGCTGTACCACAGCAGAGAGGTGGTGACAGCAGCATTCCCAAACTGCTTCCATCATCATTTGACCATGTTCTCCTCAGGTGCCTTTAATCAGTTGTGCAACATGTCTAAAGCTCAGCATCAGAAGTTTTTCAGTCTGGAATACTTTTTCATCCCGAGGAAGTTTTTTAAGAGCTGACCAATATCTGCACTATTCAGTCGATGCCATCTCAGGATTTTTTGATGTAGAGCAGTACAGCAGTCAGCAAACGCACCATAAATTTGCATCTGATCTTGCTCCCACTACATATGGGGGAAAAATTATTACCTAATTCACTTGAAACCATTCTGTTTGTTTATTTTTGTACACCAAAAGCATTTTGGCTACAGTGAAATCTCTACTTCTCTGTATTGTTACAAATGTCCATGTGTCTTAAATTTTGATTCACACCATGCAGGCAATGACTGCATTGACCTTGTACTGACTGATAGTTCAGAAATCCAGGTTTATACTTTTAAACTAGATTAATGCAAAACTGCTGGAACATAGATGAAGAACACAATAAAACATAGAAACTATTTCAAATAGTAAATCAAATGAGTTTGCCTTCACTATTATATGCAGTGGGCCAGATTCAGCTCTGTAGGATTTGCTTTCACTGACCAGGTGTACCCAAGAATATATTTCATATATGAACCTCAAATTCTAATAGCTCAAGAATGTCAAATGCAACAGCTGAGAAGCTTCTTATGCAAACAGACATTATCCACAAAAAGCAATTCAAATACATGAGGCATGTAAAAATCATTTGAAAGCTACACAAATGACAAAAACTTGCTATATAAGAAATAAAAAGATCACTTATATGGGCTGTATAAATGTCTGAATATCTATAGCTTTGCTGGGAATTGATGAAGCATTTTAAATTTTGTTGTAAGGTGATTCAAGAATTAGGCTTGTGAGCATGGGGGTGAAAATTGGCCTTCTGGGCTGCAGATTTTGGAAGTGGCTTCTGATAAAAAACAAACAAGTAGACGAACCCCAACCAAATAAACAGGTTTTAATCCTCATTCAAAAGAAAACCAAAGATAATTATGATTTCAGCAGCCACTTTCTCTGTCTGGTTCAAGTCCCAGAGCAATAGGAAATACAGATGAGTCTGAACTGTGAAAATTGAGACTAAAGTAAGAATTTGCCCCTGAATTTATTTCAGTTCAGTAACATTAATTGTACAGTTGCCTAGGAAAATATAAAATGTACAGGGAATGTATATGTTTTAGTTTTTGTAAAGGGGTGGTTAACACTGGCTGAAACCTCTAAAGCAGCATGTGTGATCTCTAGCCCAAGGAGTGATAAATTCTGTGTAAGAAGTTTGAGGACATGACAGAATAAAATTTTCTGTTATGAGAACCATCAGTGCTGTGCTGAGACAGGCCAGCAGTGAAAGTGGTCTGCCAGGTACTGATACTGGTGCCCACAGCATCAGTAGGTGGGCACATAGGTGGGAGCAAGCACATCATTTTCTGAATTAAATACCAAACAGAGGTTAATGTAGTTGCAAAACCCACTATGTTGCCCTTTCCCCAATCTATTTCCAACCAGCGGAAGCTAACCCAATAGCTTTGTGGTGAACAAGTTAATTTGTTGTGGCAGGGATGTTAAAAGCAAGTGCTTTTGCTGCTGAGCCTGGAGGGCACCTGCTGCCCAGAGCAAGCAGGGGTTGGTCTGGGTGCGATGTGTGTTTCTGCTGAGTTGTGCTGGTTTTGGTGGGATCACAGGCTCTGTTGGTTGCATCTCTCCTTCCTTTGAAGGCAGCAGCAGCTGAGCAGCTTCTCAAGTTTACCAAGTGAGGAAAGAATTATTTCTTCCTCACCTGCTGTGTTCTTCACAGGAGCATCAGGCCCCATCAAATGTAATTATTACCCAATAGAAACTTAAAATGGCAAACCAGACCAATTAAAAATCATTTAAGCAGTATCAATATTACTCTCTCACCTTGCCACTGGCAATGTTTGCAAGGTCAAATTTTCACATCACCTGCATTAGCTGGGCTTTGAGATCCATTTGTCACCAGCTCAACCCAGCTGAGTAGGGGAAGAGAGGCTGCCCAGTCCAGGCTGTGCAGGCACCAGCTGCAAAGTGACATCCACAAGAATCACCCCAGAAACATCCTGTGGAAGGAAAGCTGGCCTTGGGAGGTGACTCACTCTAGTTCTCTGACTGGGGTAACTTCTGCAGAGACATGTGACCACGAAACACCAAAGTGGTGAGAGGACTGCACTTTGAAGAATGTTTGTGAGTGCTCACATTTTGTCCATGGCCAGTATGAATGAGACGAACACAGGATTTTTGCCTTGGAAAGCAAATAAAGGGCCTGACTTCTTGCCACTTCATGGGGAAGAATAATTTTCAGACAAGAACTTTTTGTCCCTGACTTAAAGGCAGACCTTACCTTATCTGGGTTGTAGGTTGCACATAGGGTGATATGGGAGTTCTTGTTACAGTCCTAGTCCTACTCCTGCATCCCTCTGCATTGACAAACCATTTGACTTGGAAAAATCCATATACAGCAGCCAAAAGGGGAGGTTTTTCCTTGCAAGATTGCAAGAGGAACAGGTTTGAGACCAATCATTCTGATCACAGCTTATGGAGGACCCAACTGCACATAGTTAATGAGAGAGCAGAACTGCATAAAGATACCTTTGGCCAGGGTGCTGCTTCCCCCACCTGCTAGACTGATGCCTGCAGCTTGCCTGGCAGCAGGATCCTCCAACCACGGTGCAGTATCTAGCTCCAAAGTGGGCCAGTCCCAACCTTGGGAAACAAAACTGTTTGCATTGTGATGATCCTAAGCATTTTTTACATTTTTACCAAAGGCACTAAGAAAATAAACGGGAAAGGGCTGTGGCCTGCTCAGATGAAATATTCAAAATAAGCACCAGCTGAGTGAGGAGCTTCTTGTAAGAACTAAGGTAGCCATGTAAAAGGTTGTAACCCTCTTCTTTGTTCAGATCAGCTGTCATTAAAAGAAGGACTGGGCCAAGTTAGCATTGGTGGGATTGCTAGTTGGTTTTGTGTTTTTGTTCCCTTCTCCCCTGCCATGAAATTGCTCTCGCTCCCTGCTGTGAAATTGCATTTGAGCCAGTACTTTGTTTCTGCTGTTCTATTTTAGACAGGTGCTCTACTGTGGTGATGCAGTTCTAGTTACTTTGGGTTTAAAATATGACTCAGTCCTAAAATAAGCCCTTAAACAACTATATTTTATCATTTCAAGCACTATTGCTCTTACATAAGTGACGTCCTGGGAGTTACATTTGAAGTCTAAAATGGTAAAATGAGATTACTAATGAAAACAGAGATGAGGCATAATAATTGGGCTCGTCTGTCTTATGGATGAAATATTATGTGATCAGTAGATTATTATGGTTTGTAGTAGTTTAAATTTCATCTTATAGAAATAATCTATGAACAGATTAGTAGAATATAGGGTTGCAAATCTGTTATAGTAAACAATGGCTATTTGGCATTTTACAGACTGTGTAAACTCTGGCAATAAGAAAATACTGATTAGTGCAGACCTAGATGAGTAATTGATTTTAACTATTGATTTTTTATTTTTATCATTTGCATTAGCACCATACTGACAAAAACAAAGAGGTGAAATGTGCTGACACACTAGTGGCTGTTCACACGGCTGATGAACAGCCACAGGGATCTGAGAAACAGGGGTTTTAGCACCATCTTCTTTTCAGGCCCTCTCTAAAATGCTGCTTCTTATTAAAAAATCCAGTGATATGCTTTTTCTTTTCTCCCAGGACAGAGATTTGGCCATCATACTAATGCAACAAGAAGTGTTAAATTTTTTAATTAGAAATTAAAATAGCAACGGAAGAGTTGGCCAGG
The DNA here is from genome assembly GCA_013401335.1 of Brachypteracias leptosomus. Lineage (NCBI taxonomy): Eukaryota > Metazoa > Chordata > Aves > Coraciiformes > Brachypteraciidae > Brachypteracias > Brachypteracias leptosomus. The sequence continues at coordinate 68,883 of VYZX01004991.1, read as the reverse complement.
ATCGTGACTTGGTGAATATGACTGTGACTTGGACAGAAGACACAACTGCTGTGAGCTTTACCAATGCACTGAAGAAGAGACACTTCTTCACGGGTCACCCACTCAAGAGATGCCAGAGCTGCTCTAGTCTTCTTACTCCTATTACTCTGAAACATTTTCTTCATAGAGACAGCAAAAGCTATCTGGTGATTTTAAACTTAAATTATTAACTGGTTGGGGACAAGTTAAACTGCATTTGCCTGTAAGTAAGTTTCACCATTAAAAAATAACTAGCTGAGCCCTACTTTAAAGCTCCTATTTTTATCTGAGAAATCAAGGGAGTTCCTTCCTGTTGAGAGTCCATGTGAGCTGAGCACTGTCATTGTATTGCTGTGGGAGTCTCCTCCAATTTGGAGGAGACCCACAAATGCTGTCTAGCCCATGCAACCTACCCCACAGCTGAGCACTTCCCCACAGCAGGGACACAGGTGATCCATTCGAGGTGAGACTCACCATGTCGATAGAGGAGGAGATGCCATCCCAGAAGATACATAAGCACAGCCCAGAAAGCCAGTCATATCCTGGTTTGCAGCAAAAGAAGTGTGGTCAGCAGGTTGAGGGAGGTGATTCTGCTCCTCTACTCCACTCTCATGAGACTCCACCTGGAGTACTGTATTCAGCTTAGGAGTCCCCAGGACATGGACCTGTTAAAGCAGGCCCAGAGGAGAGCTGCAAAGTTGATCAGAGGGCTGCAACAGCTTCCTATGAAGACAGGCTGAGAGAGTTGGGCTTGTTCAGCCTGGAGAAGAGAAGGCTCCATGGAGACCTTATTGTGGTCTACTAGTATCTGAAGGTGGTCTACAAGAAGGCTGGGGAGTGACTTTTAACAAAGGCCTGTAGTGACAGGAGAAGGGGTGATGGCTCACAAGGTTGTGCCTGTCTGAGGTGCCCCAGAGTGAATCCACTATAACCTGTAGCTACCTGTTAATGCCTCTGCTGGTACTGAAGGAGGGCAGTTCTACAACACTCCCTGCATGAACATCTACTTTTAGGCATCCTAGAAAAAAGCAATAGCCAGTATTTCAGCCATGTCTTAAAGACCACATTTCACCAGGTGAGGTGTTGAAGGTGAAGCTTTCACAGAAGGCAAAGATGTCCTTCACCACACAGGAGTATGACAGCCAGCCCCTTGCTCTTGACCACGGTAAACTTATGAGTATCAGAAATTTACAGCTGCAAAGTTAGCTCCCTTTTCAACAGTTTACAACACTGTTGCTTTTTATCAACTTGTTTCACCATAGCATTGAAGACAGCACTGTAACTGAAGAGATCTCTGCCTTTACATACGTAGGTCTATTAACTAAGGGCAATTACTCTGCAGAGAGGTGACAATTCCTTTATGGAAGTTATTGAATTCCGGTACTGCAAACAGTGCATCAATAATGAAAGGCCAGTAAGAGAGCACAATGTACCTGCATCATTCAGAAATATAATTTTTTTTTATGGACTATATCATCTGACAGATAATTTAAGCCTGGAAATTAGACATCAATTTTTAATAATATTTAAATTTACTTTTCAAGGAAAATTAAAAACATGAGCTACTAATTACTGGCTTGACTGAACAGAAGGGAGATGGGGAAGACGGGGCAAAAGGGAATGAAAAAGAGTCACCGAGATGTCTCATTGGAGTTTGCTGACCTTTAGAAGAACTCCCAACTGATTAGTAACCTTAAACATTGATAAATTAGATAATATTCACTCAATTCATTCTCATTTTTTATTTAGCAGGGAATTCCACCCTTGTTCTGTGGTAAGAATTCTGCTCTTTACATACATGTAATGCTGTCTCTTCCAAGGATCTGATTCAAAGTTTTCTTGGCCTTTTAGCCTGTTTCATAGTGTATAGCACTGTGCTTTACAAACTTACCACAGCAGAAAGATGCTACAACACTCAGGTCAGAGTGGGCAACAAAGGAAAGAGATGCTCATCTTCCATCTCTACACCATTTTAGTTTTGACTAAATGCTGGGATTAAACACCAGTACCACTCTGCCTTTGAAAAAGGAATGAGAAAAAAATTGGAGATAATTTTCCTTCCAGTTCTCGTATATGTTATAGGTCTAAATCTGATGTCAGAGGATGCACTGAACCAGATTAAAGACATGGACACTTGCCTCACCCATAACTCACCTATCCATGGGCCCAAAACTGTTTTGTGTTTATCATCTGCTCTTCTCTCTGCCAGCTCCACTGCTTTCCTTCAGAGGTTTCCACAGCCCCTGACAAAGCCCGAGGTTTCTGCCCTTGGATAAATGTTAGCTCTCCTCAAAATATATTTCCTATGTCTGTCTTATACCTATTCTTGAATGAAATTGAAATGCAGCTCTTAAATGGCAACACCTTCTGCTAAACCTTCTCTCAGAAATAGGCATGCACTGAAATCCACTGGAGATGTGCTTCTGTGTCTGAAGGGAAAACATGACCTCCTGACAGTTACTAGGAGTCAAGAAAACACTGCACAGAAAGCAGCGTGGTTTTCAAGGAGCTAACACTTTAAAAACTTTGATTGCAGCTTGTCAGGAACTGGAGAATATAGTAAAACTCTTGAGTAATTATGTTTATGGACTAGGCGAGTAAAAAGGTTTTTTTGGTTTGAAAATCTTCATAGCTTTAATGGTCCAATGTAGACTATCAATTTGGGGGGGGTGTCATTTTTTTTCAGTTTTTTAGTTCCTTGGTTTTGTATTATTTGCATTCAGTGGCCTAGCATCTCTTGTATTCCCTGCTCCAAGAACATCCAGTACTCAGCAGACACTAGGGCTCAAGGAATACCTACCAGGCACATGCAGTTGCATAGCATTCCTTTGATCTCCTGCTGGACATGAAACACTGTGAAGCATCTGTTTGTGGGAAAATAATTCTGTCTTGTAAAAAAACATATACGTGGACTTGTAACTTAATAAGACATGGGTAATATTAATGGAAGTTTTGCCTGTCCGAGTTGCATGACAATCTACTGAACTGGTAAGAGAAATGCTGAAGAGCAGCAAGGCACTTTGAAAAGAACATGACTACTAAAGCAGTATTTAATGGATGCTGTTATCTTGGGCAGTTTCCTCCTCTCCTGCTTTGTCTCCACTGTTTGTGATGGATTCCTTACAAATTCAGCCTTTTCAGCCCATAATTTGTAAGCACGGCTTTATTCTTTCTCTTCCAGAATAACACAGCTTTGGCCATGAAGCCTCTTTTATTCATTGTCCCAACAGTAAGGTAGTGAAAATAGGTTTTGCATATTGAAGCAATCTCCATGCATTAAGATACTTTGCATAAGCAACTAAAACAGCTGCGGAGCTCACAGGACAAACCAAGCAGTGGCAGCTGGAGAGAGGAGGAATCTGGAGAAGATCCCCTGTAAATCTGAACAGATGCAAGTCACATACAAATGGTCTGTACCCACTCTGACAGCATCCCGCTGGCACGTAGGGTCTGATCTTTAGGCACATGAATTTTCTGTTCAATCCACTGTAATGACTCAGATGTTTGAAGTTACCTATGTGTTCCCAGAAGAATAACAAAGATAAGACATGATAGGCATAAGGTTGTATTGGGAAGAAGCTCCCATACACAGAAGAGCTAGACTGCACCTGCATGCCCCAGCCACGTAGTCATGCTGGCAAAGAAGAAACAGTAATAACACACATGGAAATTACATTCTTGAAAAGAAAAGACAGCACAAACAGAAACTTAAGGTAAGAGAAATATTTATTTAAATTTGCACAATAACGAGCTTATACTGAACAAATTCAATCAAGAAATAATAGTAAGTGCAGTAAAACAAGGAAATATTGATGACTTTTCCCATCAGAAAACATTAAGAAGCCATGCCTGTGCATCACGGGTTTTCTTTTTTGGGTTTTTTTTTGTTTGTTTTTTATTTTTTGTTTTTACAATAACTTCTATCTTTTTTTTTTCAGCGCACATACTGTACATATCACATCTTATCTGCTAGGTTCTTTATTCCTGAAGGCTTCATCCTTTTACTCAAAAGTCTGCTAAATTCTGCAGTGGGCAATCAAACACATATTTGCAGTTCCAAATATGATTAGGTAAAAATCTCCGCGTCTGGTCAAGTGTTGGACTCTCAAAGCTTTGGAAGACCCTGTAAGAGCTCCTAGTTGATTTTGGATTTTGACATCGTTATGTACAGCATTACAATGTGTCACTTTACACTAACCTAAATATTCTGCATAATGATGTCAGACAGACAAATAGCCAGAAGATTTGGGCCTAACCTCATACAAAGGTTTACACATCTGAGCTTGTCTCGAGTCCCGTAAATTTCACTCTGATTCAGGTAACTGAGTTCATCACATATCTGCACTTTAGATGGACAAAACCAATCTAATTTTAGCTTTAATTTTGTACAATTTTTGGTCTAAAGGTCTATTTTGTGAAGGAAAATTCTTTAACCAGAAACTGCTTGTGAGAGATGGTTGTTGGTGTCACAGTTCCTGAAGGCACTGTGGGTCCACTGAGCAACAGACGTGGCCATTCTAAAGGAAGTAAAAACAGAAAGAGGAATTGAGAAAATTAGCATTTTGTATAAACCAAGTCCTTTTAACAAGCTTGGCCATTTTCAAACACCCATCAAGATCTGAATGTACAGATTTGTAAAATACAAGACATCTCCAGGTTTTCATCAGATGCATGACATTGCCGTCATGTCCTTCCCTTGCCCAAGGAAATGGGCTATTATGATTCCTCTAACTGTTTAGTTTGCTGTGATCTGTATCCCAAAGCTACAACAGACAAACTGAAAGCTGGGATCAATGGAAGAAATGCTCCTGCTGTAAGGGTGTCAGGCATCTGCTCAAGCACACAAAGCTGTTGAACAAGACAGGGTGCTTGGGAGTTTTATTTAGATCAGGCAGAAGGGACTCTGGGTTTTATCTAGCCCTGAATGCTTCAAGTTAATACATCCTGGCTATAACACCAGCAAATATTAATGTATAAAGTCTTTCCTGATAGTCCAGACATTCTTCTGAGAATATTAGCAATTACAGGAACAGATTGCCTATGGACATCATTAAAGTAATGGAGAAATGTTTTCTGCATCTCTACTACTTCTTAAGCCTGATTCTTACAATGCAAATAAAAAGAGTGTATTATTTTAAAATTACTCTAATTACATTCAGTTAACTAAACTGCCAGGACTGATTAAAGACCAAGGTCTGAATCATTCAAACATTTTATTTCACTCCTTCTGTTACAGGAGGTTAGACAATCCTACTGCCCACCTTCTTGTGATTCGAAATGTTTTTGTGGCTAAGTCAGCTTTAGTTGATGCCTGGGTTTCTGAATTCTTAAAGGATTTGTGTAAACCTATTTTGCTATAGCTTGCTTAGTGAGGCTTAGACTGGAACTTTGACCTTCCATGTGATGCTCTGCAACTAAAGAGTTGGATGACACAGGATGAATAAGATGGAGAACTATACAAATTGGACAGAGCGTTAACCTGATCTGGAAGGAGGGGGCTGCTTGCATGCAGAACTACAATACTAAAATGCTGCCAATGTGAGCAGATAGGGTACCTCAAAAAGACAACTGCTCTATAAAGAGAACCGAGTAAGAATTGGCTTGCTGAGTGACAAAGTGGTACATCTTCACTGTTATCCACACCTGAGTCATATCAAATCTATGGGGTTTGGCAAATATCTCTTAATCTTTTTATGTTCATAATGCAGCAATGGATTTCATTAGTCTACTTATGTGTTTACACTGACTGCAAATTAGTCAATGCTTAAGGTTCAGTCTTTGCTTAAAAGGGCACATGGGAGGAGCACACAGGTGGCCATCAGCAGAAGTGAAACATGGCTTCTGCATCACCACAGATGAGTGATACAACGAGAACACATATCACCTAACCTCAAAAGTGCTTTAGAGAAGAATCACACTAACTTTGTTTTACAGACAAAGAAACTGTGGCACATAAATCTCAGCAACTTGTCCAAGCAAAAAGTAACTTCTAGCATTGGAATTGGTGTATGCCACCAGCTACAGACCCCAAAAGTGTGGGTTTCTGCGTGTAAGCCTATTTCAACATCCTTTGGGCGGCAGCTGGCTTTCTAGCCATTAGCCACTCTGTCAAGTCACATCATCTTCTTCTGACCACCAACCCATTCTGACATCAAGACAAATGCCTACACCTACTCAGCACATACCACTTCCCTCATATAAGAACTACGCCTCAACAGCAGCAACTGCTGTTGCACACAGTAGTGCATCAGATAAAATGAAGGGAGAAGGTGGTGCTTGATAGATTCTGCTACGTGATCTGTTACTCCTCATCTCTCCCAGGAGGTGATGTTGAAGTTAGATAGCTCTAGCGAGTACCTTTTCAAAGTAGTTAATTGTGTCATGTACTAGATTTTGGGAAGTATTTTTCTTGGGAAGGACATAGGATAAAGATCAAAATCAACTCTGACTTTCAGCAATAATTAAAGATCTTTGGATGAATTCTGCCGTCTCTCTTGCCTCGGCTACTACAGAAACACTCTTTGTCATTCTTCAGTACCAGATGACGGAAAATACAATTCACCATATAGGCTTATTTTGAATGGGAAAACTAATTTTAATTCACTTTTCTTCTGCATCTTTAAAAAGAGACGGCAGAATTCACAAAAGCCCATAGCCATTAATTTTTCTCCTCAGACAATGAATCCCTTTGACTACAAAAACTATTAAATGTTCTAATATTATGTTGATTCTACTATAAATTTTAAGGCAAGAAAGCTATATAAACATCTAACTAGTTCTTTAATTCTCAAAACAATTATTATTCTCAAAAGCAATTCAACTGATTGAATTGTGATATCATAGTATCACACAGAACAAATTTCTTGTGTGAAGTCTAGTCTTACACACCTATTCATCACTATGTATGTTTCCAAGATAGTATGGAGCTATACAGAAGAACTGCAATCAAACTTGAACTGAGTTATCCCAGTGGAAAATTGAAGCCCACTACTGTGTCCACAGCATGCTGCAGCATGGGCTATTGTCTTGCTTCTGACCTGCTAGCACATTAAACCATCCTTTTAATACATGCAAGAGTAGAGTTAACTAAGCAGAACACTTTTACTGTTATCTCTGCTGCTTTAAAACAAGTGTAGACATCAACTAGCCACTGACTGGACTCAGTGCATTAATATTTATATGCCACAGAAAAAGCTGGGAAAGAAGCATCTCAGCTTAGTTTTTACGCTCTTTACCTTGCACTGGCAGAGGGTGCACTCTGTGCCGTGCTTAATCCAAGAAGATCCAGTGAAACGAACAACATTGGTTTCATCCAGACATGTTTTAGTGATGTCATTGCGAATGGTGTCTGCTTGGCAGGGGTCAGTGACACAGTGCGGGCAGCACTCATTCTCGGGAAGGACGCTGAATTCACAATCCATCTCTGGGCATGGCAAGGGCCAGCAGTCAACTTCACCTTGCTGTGTACAAATATGGCAAAAACAAGATAAGATTGTTAGCTCTTACTTTCTGTCATTACCTGTTCCTCTGACTCAGCTGTATCTTAGCTGACTAGTTTTATCCATCTGGTCCTATTCAAAGGCCAGTGCAGAGAACACTGATATCCACTGCCTGAAGGAGACACAGCAAGTTGGGTGCTTTGGGACAGAAGCCATAACAGGGCTATACTTCAAAAGTGCTTCAAAATCTCCAGTTTCATCTAGTTCTTACTTCTATTTGGACTGTTGGCTCAACATAGAAAGCCCTCAAATTCAGCTCTGGATGGGCTAGAGTTTATCTTTGCCACAGTTACAAATGCGAAGCGTGTCAAGCTACCAGCAGCTCAATGCAGCAGGAGCACCAGTGTGTTTTCAGTAAGAGGACCTCCACCCACTTACCATCCATTTAGGATGTTATGATCAGAATATCTGAATTTCCAAACTTAATCACACTTTCTGCATGATGGGTTCAGTACAGTCAGGGTACGAAAAGGTCAAAAGAGAGACTTGTGTTGGGCAAGAATATTCTTAGGGGACGTTACTGTATGCCTGTACACAGATCTAAAGACATCTAATTATTCACATCAGTTACTAGAAGCTGGGGTCAGTTTCCCCTCAACTCTGGATAAGGGCCATAGTTTCAGATCTATCAGTCAAAGAAGACATTACAGAAATCATTAGCACATATTTCTTTCAAAGAAGGTACACCTCTGACCTTTGTCTTACTCAGCTCATTTGAACACAGCTTGAGTAGTCCAGATTTATGGGGGGCAAGGAGAACAGCATTTGGCCCTAGACAAGAAGTTAATTCACTAAAACTGTATATAAGGTTTTGAGAATGCCTCAACATCACCAGAGCAAAAGCTGAAAAAATTCCCAGCGATTTGCCATAGATGAAAATTTACTCTTCTTGTTGCAGAAAGTATTGTGAAATTACTCTTTTATGAAATTTTCATTTGGGTCAATTTTTGTCTTTTTTAATCACGTGACGGTAAGAATGAAAGCAATCTTAAAACCAGTCACGGATCTTGATATTTCAATTTATTTTTTGTAGTGATGGACAGTAGAAACAGTAGACAACATATCATCACCCAAAAAAAATCTCTGAACACTGAAAGCAAGCAGACTTTAGTTATAGAAGTAGCATCTTGAAAAAAGAGGCATCTATTGAGATTCCAAACTGTAGGTTGTTTTGTTTCATTTTGAAAACATCTAATGAAGCACCTGGGAATCTGTTTCACTGGATTTTAGCAGTGGTAACACTGAAAGCACAGTGTCTACAGAAATTGGTTTCTGGCTATTTTTCATGATACTCTGACAAAGGAAAGCTATTAGATGAACTAGGCTTTACATGTGGAGATAACCTGTGATAAAAGCTAGTTGTTTTTATCTTGGGATTTTTCTGTCATGGAAACTTCTGGAGTGGCATTATGCAGAACAGTTTTTTCTCAGACTCTGAAATACATGCCTAGAAAAAAGATCACAATCTTTAACAGATTTTTTTTCTTCCAAAACTCATTTTGCTATTTTAGAAATGCATTAAGTCTTATTATTTTTTCTGTTACTCAGAATGTCCAAATAAATAAACAAATTTTAGTCTATCGGCATCTTTGAAAGTATCAACTGTGATAATAAATATATATTTAGAATTTCCTTATACAGCTTCATTGGCCTTTGGATGAGTGAAAACATGAGTGTTGCTGTGTAGGTGCCATATCCAAAAGACCTCCAATCTTTGCTAAAACAATCTTCATGATTAAATAATTTCTGTTATGTCTATTGTGTCAAAATGTATTTTTGACTGGAATTTGACAGTACTGACAAACATCTATGAAAAACAGATTTTGATTATACACATACTCCAGAGGAAATTAAATGGCTGTTAGTGCATGAAAATTAACTATTCACAGATCAGAACATCTCATATCCTTTTTCTGTCCTGTCTCTGCTGCTGTAATCTGGAGTCTTACCAAACAGCGACACTGTTGACAGTTCTGTATCCAGGAGTCACCGCTATTGTAGGAAAGCTCCCCACTCTGATGTAAACATTGACTGCTGAGCCTTGGGTCACATTCAGGACAGCAAAATAGGTCAACGGTGGGATTTTCACAGTCACAGACCATTCTCCGGCACATCACATATCCATTCTGTTAGCAGACAGGCATAAAGTGATGGCATAAATGTGACCAACTTCAGCAGTACTTGTACCAAAATTTGATTTTTTTACATGATTCTAAGCCACTCATGAGTTTTTCCACTATACAATATCTTTGTCAAAATGCAATTCAAACAGAGGCAGAAACCACAATACACACTCAGTAACTACCAAAAAGTTCCCCTGTTGCCTCATTGTGCTGCTAGCTCTCTTCTTCCTCGGGCCAACACCAAATTCAGCAACATCCCTTCAGCATAGCTTCACCTTTTATTCTTCATCTGTTTGCTCTTCTCCATCTCGAATCAGCCAAGTGGGAACACACCACTGAGAGAGAGCTCAGCAAGCTGTCCCCAACAGGAACTCACTTCAAACTGGTCAGCTCCTTGTTGCTTCCCTCAAACTGGTCAGTTCCTGGATAGTATATCTCTAGCCTTGCCCACCACCCCAAGCATGATCACCTGGGGGAAGGTGGGGGCCTCACACAGGCGGGCCAGGTTCTGCCTCTGGGGCCTGAAACCACTGGGAGAGCAAAACGTACTGCTGGGTTGTGACTCATCCATAAGTCAACTTCAATTTGGGGCCCGCAGTCCAGGCCCCAGCACTTCACTGATATACAATGTTCATAAAACCAACCTTCAGACAGCTCTCACTTAAGTTGATGAAACCCAATGGATTGCACTAATTTTATGTCAGTCTCATATAGATGCCTAGTTGAGTCTTGCTTTAGACTTCCAGATCAATCCCTCTCTTCTGCGATTATTCACAAAAGGAAGATGATAGGCAATCTGAAATTAAATTCATGCCCATGAAACTTGACCTGATGAAATGCTTAGGACTTCGTCAGCAGCGTATTGGGCCTTCATTCTCCATCAGCACTTAGCTTGGGATCAAGCTTCCCACAGCAAGCATTTTAGAAAGTTAAGCTGAATTATTCTGCAAATACAGAGCCTATTTCTATTTACAGACATCTGCTAGAGACACTGGCATCAGTCACCAACCCCAATATGTGTCTAGACAGACAGCTTCTTTGCATGAAGATGCTGTTACTCCCACCCAAAAAACACAGGTGGCATGTCTGCTAACAAAATAGTACCTTCTCTGCTTTGAAGTACTATCATCCTTCTCCCAGTATCATATAATAAAACCTCCCATTCCAATTCTCCTTGTGCAGGTTGGAGGAAAAACACTCCCCAAAACTCTATATAACTCCATTTTTCTGTAGCACCACATGCATACCTGAGAAGGCAGCTAACCAGAAACTTCACTTTGAACATGATGCTCTTCCCCTTCATCCCTACCACCATCTTACAGAAGCAACTCCTTCTATCTCTACTGACCTGGCATGAGCAGACTGAGCATCTGTCATTCTCCAGCACCCATATCTGACCGTTGTGCTTGATTTTGTCTTCATGGATACAGTCTCCTGTGCAGTTCTTGCCATGGGGACATCGACAGTCATACCCACCATCCAAGTTAAAGCAAACAGTGTCATTGGCACAGCTATGCCTTCCAGTTCCACATTCATCAATGTCTGCAAAAACATGCCATGTAATGCTCTTAGACCACATTCAATTAACAAAATGTCTTGCAGCAGTCAATATAAATTATTCTTGGCCATTAAAGCCTTCAGTTGAAAATTAATTTGCTCTTCACTAGAATGAGGAGAAATAACTTACAAGTGCACAAAAATACTTTTCAAGTCACATCAACTTTTAAAACATGATATTTTGAGTTTTCTTATACATCTTTCTAAGTGAAGGCTATTGAGCAAAGTGGTTAGAATGAAGAAATACAGGAAATAGAACAAAAGTCATTCTCAGCTCCTCAAAGAGCATTAGTCTCTGGCAACCATTCATGAGACATGTCCAGTGAAAGAAGAAAAGCTGCAGAATCTTGTTTTCAAAACTTTTTGCTGGCTCTGTCTAGCACATTTGAGTTCACTTGCTGAGAAGCTAATGTGAAAGGCGTCATTCAACCTGTAAGTTCATTTAAGCAAGCACTCCATGCTTTAAGTTGCATCATTTATTAGGGTACACAAACTAGAATATTTGAATTATTCAAGTTGCAGTGACATCAATAGTCCCTGCGTCTGGCATAGAAAATACATTAAAAAAATTAATGTCTCTAGTGAATAAAGGCAGATGACTTCAAAACAATCATATCTCAAAGAATTCAAGAGCACCTTTAAAGGCCTATTTCATCAAGATACAGACAATTATTTTCAAACTAGCAGCACACACTGACTTCTACTTGAATACTCTTTATTTAGCTTTTGCAGCTGTCCATATGGAGCAAAAGCTATCTGAGAAAAAAGCTTTGAAAGGGCACCAAGTAAGCAATTATATGAGATAAAAGACAGAAAACACTAGAAGAATAAAGACCAGAGCTATGGCAACTGTAAATATTGATACACTGAGTTCAACTCTGTAATTTCAGAACAGTCTGGCTGAAGTTCTTAATTAGAGTTCATTAAAAAGTAGCATTGTGATATTTAACTGTCCAACAGATCAGTACATGACAAAATAAGCAATATGGTCTTGCAGGTATCTTTCACCATCAGCGTAAAAACTTAATAAAACAGCTTTGGGATCAATAATGGAAATGAACCCCCCCAATTCACCTCAAGCACATTCAGTTTAAAGCAAAATAACTCAGTTATCATTTCAATTCCAAATGTGGCTGCACTAGGGAAAAAAAAAAGTAAACAAGTTGCTAACTTGAATATGAATTGGGATGAAAAACAGCAGGGAAATTACTAGAATTCCATTGTATAAATAAGCAGCATTGTGGGTTTCCTTCAAATCCTGTGTGCAACAGCCACTGCACCATCTCAAAAAAAAGTACTGCAAAATTACTAAGGCTTACAGGAAGGATGAGGAAAATGTCATTTGAGAAGAACTGAAAAGAAATTGATTGTTCATCTCTAAAAGAACACCAGCAAGAAGGGGTATAACAAAAAAAATAATGAATACTCCAGAGAAGACAAGTTGAGAGCTTTTGTTCTCCGGGTTGCCTAACACACAAGACAGGGGACAGTGAATGAAACTGAAAGACAACAAATTTAAACCTGATAAAAGGAAGCAACTTTTCATGCAATGTATAAACAACCCATGGCACTCACTGCCACAGAATGTTAAGAGGAGAAAAAATAATTGCACAGCTACAAGTGTATGAAGCTAGTAAGAATACTCAACTTGCAGTGCTAACAGATTTTGAAAGAGACATTACATTTCATGTATTAGGGTCTATGGTGCCCTTATTTATGCATCAGATAATCCAGAACAGGGGAATCATCTCAGATTTCCACATCTTTTGACACATTATTTTCTGAAGCATCTCGAGTCAGCTACTGTTATGATAGGGCAGAAGGTAACTGGGATCATGAACCTAAGCCAGTGTGGCTGTTTGCATGGACCCGAACAGCTGAAATGTCGCACACACCTCAGACAAAGAAACACACATGAAGAGTAAGGATACATAATTAGGGGCACAGATGGCCCTGCTGAGGCTGTCCAATCTCCAGCCTTCAAGGTTTTTAGACAAGTAGCCAACAAGAATGGTTCGAGTTATGCTGGTTTGGGCAGAGCAGAGGGACGGAAGAGCTGCTCTCTTCTTCCTCTATTTTTTTTTTTAATCTTAAATTTATCTTTATCTTAAATCCATACTAAAATCTGGCAACATAAAATTAAGACCTGCATATACTCAGCCTAACTAGTTTTAAGTTATGCAATAAAGAGAACAAACATAAGTCCTATTTAAATATAATGATTCAGATTAACAGCAGGATTCTCGTTATCATTGAAGCAATTTTAAATAAATTACTTTCTGACACTTGTGCTCATTTGTTTAAAAACTACGTCTGCATTTGGCACTTATGTACAAGTGTATTTCACAATTTTCCCACGAGAAAAAAGGCTTCTGGGGTTTGTTTTTCAACACACTGTTAGTGCACTGATACTGAAAAGAATTGAGGTTTCATCACTGAATCTGGTATTGATCTGAGCTTACCCAACATTGAGAACTTATGAAAAAACTCAACCTTGTATTTTTTGGTTGTTTGATTCATGAAAATAAATGTTGTGGATAAGGCAATTTAAATATCCCCGGTCAAAGCAGGAGCTATTTACATTTTGATTCTAACCTGATCAGAAACAGCAGTGTGTTTATGATGCAGCAAGGGAAAGACAAACTTTGCACGCATAAAATTCTCATCTACATTATTCATCCACACTTCGGGCATTATCTGCAAAGAACTTGCACACAATCATCCATACCAAGCAAAACTTTGTTCAGCTTTTTAACTTTGGATTCATAATGGATGGTGAATTATGTTACTGACATTTTGTTTACAGCCATAACCAGCTCTCCAATTTCTATAACCATATGGATAGAATACCCTGGTCCCTGTGTCTTTTGTGTCAGAAAAAGGGAGAGGGGAGGATTACATGTGGCATACTTCTAACATATCCAGCCACAGAGGTATGTTATTATCATTCTCATATTGTTTAAAAAAAACAACAAAAAACCAAACCCAACCAACCAAGCAAACAAAAAACACAAAAGAAACAACAAATAATTCACTTCAGGCTATATGCAACACAATGCTTAAGAATCAAGTAGCTTGAATGTTATGACATTAGAACATTAAGTCTCAAAACACTTGGAGGTTTGCCTCAGTTAAAAAAAAAAAAAGAACAAACCCAAAACAAACCAGAAACAAAATATTGAAGAAGTAGTAATACATATTACAGAAGGCTAGGAGTTAATTGTACCACAAGTAATTTCATGCCTACACAGGAAAAATACTGGACTAAAGCCATACAAAATGGTGACAGTACCTAGAATGACTAAACTCCATTTCTAATGTTTGAGAGACTGCAAAGGCAGAAAATCCCATAAAAATGGGAATTTCAATTGCCCCATGAGGTTGTGACTCAAGGCTGTATTTTTAACAGATTTCCTGGTTGTTTCTTGGAACAGATAGTCAAAGAATCCCACAAGGACACAACACCATTTAACTTGGCCCTAAGCAGTGTGCAGGCTCTGATTCAAAATACGTCTCTACTGGGCAACTACTATGTATTGGTGACCAACAGTGACCACGATGTATGCAAGTTTTGCATCCTTAGAGGGATTTAAAAGGCTGCATAAAAATCTCTGTGGTAGTGCTTAGTTTCAAAGAGGGACTTAAGTTAAAATGAATAAGTTTTAAAGATGAATTAAAACTAGCAACCAATAGGATAACATATTTTGAGACAAAAAGAAGATTGTTTAAAGATACTATATTATAGATTCAGAGTAAACATATACTATACTAATTAAAAAGACTTTAAAGGGGGGACATTTCATATATTGTAATACTTTTACTCAAAAAGCTCATGAACTCCTTTCCGTAATACATGCTCTTAAAGGAACTACGTGCCATGGAACCAAAGAGGTTGTTGACTCACAGATAAACAGTGGGTTAATTAGTAAGTAATAAAAGACAGCAACAAAGGTCAGGTTGTCACAAGGGAGAGTTGTATCAGGGAAGTTCCCCAAGAATCTGTGCCAAACTGTGTGCTGCCCAATATATTTAAGTCATCTGGGAGAATGGATGAACAGTGAGATGAAGAAGACTGTTGATAAAAAAGTATTAAAACAAAGGGATTGACAGTGAAATATGGGAGTATTTCATGATACTGTCTGAGTAAGCAATAATATATCAGATGAGACTGAATTGTAAGGTGCATGGGGAAATATCCAGTCAAAAATCACCTCAGTCTTTTAGATCTGTTCTGGTAAGAGATCTTGGAGCTACTGTGGATAGCTCTAAAAAAATGACAGCTCAATAGTATTTTGGACAAAATCCCACAAATACAATATTAATAACAGATGAGAAAACTCACAATAAACTCACAAGGAAAATGAAAAAGGCACAACCAGAAGAAAAACCTGCATACACCTTGCTACGAAAGGACAAAGGGCTCAGAAACCCATTCTGATTTAGCTGATGGAAAATTGCAACTTTCCCTCCTCTGATGAGCTATCTGGACTTGTGTGCAGGACGTCCACCTAAAGCCCCAAAAGATCTCCCTCAGACATGATTACCAATCAGAATCATTCTATCAGTTAGAGCGTCATCTACGTAAAGAAAAGATGAACATTTGCATCACTGAGAAGTATGTGTGGACAGTTCCTTTGCTCTGAAGCAACTGAAGTTTCTCAGTTACCTTAGCTCTGAGGAGTAGCATTAGTTCAGGAAGGTGGCAACATAGAATCATAGAATTGTCAGAGTTGGAAGGGACCTTAAAGATCATCTAGTTCCAACTCCCCTGCCATGGGCAGGGACACCTCCCACTAGAGCAGGTTGCTCAGAGCCCCATCCAGCCTGGCCTTAAAAATTTCCAGAGATGGGCCTTCCACCACCTCTTTGGGCAACCTGTGCCAGTGTCTCACCACCCTCATGGTGAGGAACTTCTTCCTAACGTCTAATCTGAATCTACCCACCTCTAGTTTTGACCCATTCCCCCTAGTCCTACCACTACGCGACATCCTAAAAAGTCCCTCCACAGCTTTCTTGTAGGCCCACTTAAGATATACTGGAAGGCCACAATAAGGTCTCCTCGGAGCCTTCTCTTCTCCAGACTTAATAACCCCAAGTCTCTGTCCTCATAGGAGAGGTGCTCCAGCCCTCTGAGCATTCTCGTGGCCCTCCTTTGGACACATTCCAGCACGTACATATCTTTCTTGTAATAGGGGCTCCAGAATTGGACGCAGTACTCCAGGTGGGGTCTCATGAAGGTGGAGTAGAGGGGGAGAATCACCTCCCTCGACCTGCTGGCCATGCTTCTCTTGATGCAGCCCGGGATACGATTTGCTTTCTGGGCTGCAAGTGTACACTGACGACTCATGTTGAGCTTCTCATCCATGAGTACCCCCAAGTCCTTTTCTTCAGGGCTGCTCTCAAGCCAGTCACTGCCCAGCCTATAACGGTGCTTGGGATTGCCCCAACCCAGATGCAGGACTTGGTCTTGTTGAACTTCATGAGGTTGGCATGGGCCCACTTCTCCAGCCTGTCAGGTCCAGGTAAATGGCGTCAGTTGCTCTTCCCTTGTCTATTGATGTTGTGACCTTCTCATAGAAGGCCACCAGGTTTGTCAGGCATGATTTGCCCTTGGTGAAGCCATGTTGATTGTACCCAATCAGCTCCTCATTATTCTTCTGCCTCAGCAGTGCCTCCAGGGAGGAGGAGAACATCAGGAGAGCAGAGTATTTTTTTGCTTAAGGCAAAAAAGGAAAGGGTGCATTTGATAGGGAGCCCAACAAATCTGAGCAGAAAGTTTGGCTTCTGTTCTTCTCTGTCCAAAGTACATGTGATGACTGATGCAATCATTCTTCAAACAGCAAGTGAATTTTGAATAATTTATTTGTGACTTCATGCAAGCCAGCTGTCAGAATGCTTAACAGATGCGGAAGCTGAAGAGCTGAGACCTCAGAAGCCAGTAACACCAGCTTCACAGATATGTTGTTTCCTGATACAGTAAATGTGTTCAAATTACTGTCTTACAAAATGTAGTGGTGGAGTTTCTGTTTTATTAGTCCTTTTATAGAAGATGAGAAACTCTGTCAATTCTGCCCACAATCCAGAATATTTAAATACTAAAGTGTCTCCATATCTGTTTTCTGTTTGGTGAGGCTTAAGTTGGGTTCCCAAACTCACTAATGAAGCCTTAATGTCTATAACTCTGTTTGGGATGGATGGAAAAAAAAGTCACTTTATTTGCTGGATTTCGATGGAGCTTTGTGAGTGCTAGTAAGAGTTCCTGCTTAAGAGTAGTGATTCTTTATTTCCTGTCTTCTTAAGTGCTGTCAATAACAAAGCATCTATTAAACATTACCAGCGCTGTAGAAAGATCTAAGGGCAGGACTCCAAACTGACGGTGGGTTTTCAAATACAAGAAATTTCATGTACTAGTTAAAATACTGGATGTACTGTGAGATACAATTCAGACATCCTGACAGTCAGCAATGCCTCTATCTTCCAGAGACATGGATGCTGATGTGACTATTTTGGAATTCGTTCATTCATTAAGGCTGGGGAGCATCTCGAGGCTGTAATATGCCTCCATCACTCGTTATCCTGGGTTGTGAAAAATATTGTTCGAGTCGAGTCCCAGACCTCGGTGCTGTCAGGCAGCCTGCTCTATCACACAAAGAAGGAAGTGATTCTACTTCTGGAAGCAGGACAGAAGAAGAAAAACATAACGAGACATTTCAGAACAGAAATCCTAAACCGTGATTTCACATACAGATAAACCCTTACAACAAAAAAAGATCCTTTTTGAATTGGGCATTCTGGCTTGATGCTTCCCAATCCTTTCATTTGCACCTGTTTCAGTTAAAGAATGTGGTACCTGCTGAGAGTGAAGGTGTGTTGATCTCATATTTTGTATCAACAACAGCTGGTACCTGCCAGATACTCTTGGTAAGTCCTAAGGGGCTGCAGTAATTAGGTGAGCTGTTCTTCAGGCACGGAAATATGGAAAATATCCAACAACCAATGAGGTATAACATGCACTATTTTGGTAAAAACCAACACAACCCCTCTCTTCAACTGATTTTGGAAGCTTTTAGACATTAAGGGGACAAGTTCAAAGGAATCAGGATCTTGCAGAGAACTGCAGAGCAAATATTAACTGGACCTGAACATTCTTATTGCAGGATTCTGTCCTCAGTGGCTACAGTTTTTTAATGCAATGAAGCTTGAGGCTGGATTATGTACTATCTTAGCCTAGTTCTCTTTTATGAAGTGGTACATGAGACACAATCTTCAGAGCACCAGTAAGACTGTGTAAAGAAACTATAAAGAAAAGCTGTAGGGGGGCAAAGAGGAAGGTAAAAGGTAATATACCATGCTGAATTCTATATTTACATACATATAAAATTTAAGACTTCCCAAAGCCATGCAGTTCTCAAAGACTAAGTGGTTGATCTTTCACCACTTTTCTGCAAATATGATGCATAACATAATTCCATTTCCAAGGGAAAAGCAGTAAGTGATGGTAAGAGGTTGAAGCCCTACAGCTGCATTTCCCATCATTTCTCTTGGTAATTGTTATAGAGACCACAGGTCTACCCAGAAGTATAATGTGAAGCAAAACTAATAGCAAAGGAATCTCTAGGTCTTTCATTGCCTGTAGGTACAATAAAATCGGATTATGAGTTTCTGCGTTCATGTAACTTAGTCAAAATACTCAATATTTTCATTCGTGCCAAAGAAGTAGCAGTAGCCAAGGTCAATATATGTGTAAAACAGGCAATTCAGCAACTATGATATTATTACCAAGTACTGACAAAGTCTAATGCTACCAAGGAATCCACCTCTAGCTAAGAATATTTTGTATGATCTCCTAATGGGACCATTAAAGGGTCCTGCAAAAGGGGTAGGTAAAGTTTTTGTATTCTGTTAAAATCAGGAATTAAGGAAATGTTCCTGTGCCTCTGTGATCTTAACAGAGGCGTTTTCCCCAGAATTTTTAAAATTGCAGTCTCTGCTGAAGGAAGCAAGGAGCTGACTAACACTGATCACAGAAGTGCTCTCTGTAGTACTATCAGCACATGTCCAGTGCACACAAGCAGACCCAGATTTGAGGCAGACCATATAGGACAATCAAGAAAGAAAAGATTTGAACGTACACTTCCTTGGCTTTAAAAAGTTTTCTGCACTGAAAGAAGGAACTTTATTCAAAGCAACTAAACCATACAAAAGACAAGCCAAAGGCAAGCCTATTATGCACTCTATATAAAACACTACTTCGAAGTAGTCCTCTTAGAAAGTAAAATGGACAAGCCCTCAAAGAACATTTCCTAATCCCCATGAGGTTTAAATTCTTTGTTCCATCAAGAAGTCAAAGCAGGACCAGTTTCTCTTCTGTGCAGTTCTGCACTGTTCCTTCTACAGCTCTGCAGGCTGTAACACTTGCACAAGCCAGAAAGATTCAGAGGACGCCGGTCCTGGATACAGCAAGAAGCTCATACAGTTGAAGGTGAGAAGTGGAGAACTGAGACTTGAAATCTGAGATTAGTATAGCCTGGACACTGTGCTCCCCAATTACACTGAGTATCTAAAAGACCATCCACCCACCAACAGCTCAATCTTATCACCTCTAACTAGGGGATACTGAAGAAGTGACAAAAGAAATCCATTTTCTTATGTCTTTAAACCCAGTAGGGGAATCTCTCACAGTGGAAAGATCTGACAGCAGAGAAGCCAATTGCTTTTACTTCTACTGTGCTCTGTTACTGGAAGTTCAACTTTCCATACTGCAATGGATTCTAGGCTGTCTCTTCACACCTTTTCAGGTTTTATCTTCTGTCTGAGATACAATGTCACAGGCTTCCATCCAATAAAAAGTGATATAGTAACACTAATAAAATATCTAACCTTCATCCTCATCTCAGGTTGCTACCCATTACAAACTTTGGAGCTGCAATCAATCAAACTGAAAGTGTTCCACTATTACTGACTAGGGTTATCAGCAATGAAGATAGATTCCTGGCATCTGTGATTTAAATCTAATTACTTGATATCCTCTGTGTATGTTTAATAAAGAGCTGCTGGCACTTTGTTGAAAAGGTCAAAACATTCTAATAATTGCCACTTCTGCATACATGTAGCAATCCCCATAATTCTTTTTCTTTGGCTTTTCATTTGCCTAGAAATTGCCTCTTAATTGTTGCATGTTTGCACACATCTTAACAGAGTCTCTTTGTATCACTTATATCTCTTGAGATAGCACGTGCCAAACCACTATCTTCAACCCACGAGACAGATATTATATTGACACAGAAGATAAAACTTGGAGTATTGAGAATGTTTCCATAAATGTCTGGCTAAAAGTATTACCTGTGCCACAAGTGACAGAAGGGTAACATTACAATCAGAGGGATCACAACTTCTTCTTTGCACTTTGTTGTCCTAACACCTGGCCAGCTAACACTGACATTTAGTTAGTTCTTGACAAAGAAAGCTCGACTTATGAAAGCAGTGGCTGACTCAAATTGCTGATTCCTTCTGGGAATACAGGCTTTCAGCTGCGGTGAAAATGTGTTGAAATAAAGTATTGATGATGGGGATATCGAAAAGGTCATTCTCGCTCCTGGAGAACTGTCTATGTGCCTGCCTTAGTGAAATTAATTCAATTGCTTCCCTTTGGGACCGATGCAACCCACCAATGTGAGTTTAAACAGCAAGGTAGGAAAGCTAACACTGTGTGAGCACTGAATATTTCAGCATCGAGACAGAAGGGAGAAAGGCTTTTGCCCTACGTAGTCTATGGCAAAACAGACTCGTTTGTTCTCTTATTTAAAAGCAGCAGTATGCAATATCTTAAGAGCTGGATAACATTCCAAACTAAAAGATGTGCCTCTGAAAATAACTGTGTTCTTACTAACCTGCTGTTCTCTCTAACATCGTGTATAAAACAAAGAAAACCTTCCCATCTCTTTGTCCTCTCTGCCACTCTCTTTTCCCCTGCATCTTGCCCCAGCCTGAAGTCCACTGAGCTTCCTAGTTTGTAAGGTTGTTCTTCAAATTGCAAGGTTCTACAAGCAGTTAGCCTATGCACAGGAGAAGCACCACAGTATTAACCCAGGTGTGGATAAGGGTATCGGGGCTGCAGAATCTTTCTTTGCAATGGGAAATAGTTTCATCGCAGACTATATCAGTGTAGGAGGAACGGAGCGGAAGAACAGAGGTCTGGATTGAGGCCCATTTCTACATATATATTATTATATGACATACAAACAGTGGAGTAACAGATTACAGTGCATGCCCACGGGAAATCACTTATGCAAGGACCATGCACAGAAACAGATGCAAGGCCAGAGAAACTGAATATTAAGCACATATTATCTTAGCAAATCATAGAAATGATCACTAATGCTCCACTTATTGTTAGGAATATGCATACTTTATATTCTTTTGCCTTTTGTTTGTGATGCTTATTTAGACTACGATTGCTTTGGGTCAAGGTTTAACTTTTACTGATACGGTGTCCAAGACAACACTTGACCAGTACAGTCAAAGATACTAGACATTATTGCAATGCGAGTCATAACACTACCCCACTTTTTTTTAGATACTGACCTTCACAGGATTCTCCACTTGGTGAAAACATCCCATTGTCATGGTAGCCTTCTCTGCATTCGCAGTGGTACCAACCAGGCAGGTTAATGCAGTTAGCACGGCTGTCACACTGAACAAAGCCATCTGAGCATTCATCAATGTCTGTTTAGTAAGAACAACAAAACAGGAGAAAATTCACACAGAGGAAATTGTTATATTCATCTGACAAAAGAACAATGTTTCTGTTATTTCTGGGTTTCACAGAAGTATTTTTGTCACTGACACTTGAATTTCCAGAATTATTTGCAATCAAGTTTTGAATCATTTCCATAAAAGGACTTGGCTAACAGTGTTGGCCCTGCCAACAGTGGAGGTTCTGATAATCCAAATTTACTATTTACGTACTAATAACTCATCTTGTCACAATACATAGTAGATAATCTGACATCTGTGTAGATTGCCCACAGTATGAAGAAAGGAATTGGATCCTAGTTCAAGTAATCAGATGTTGACTGGTGCAGGCTGCCTGATAAATAAAGAATGTTTTTAGAGGCATGTCAAAGTATTAAATACTCACTCTTGCCCTTGTTTATGTTCTTGATGACACTGATTTTAGGTTAGTAGGGCTCCCCTATCTCATGGAATTCCTGTTAACTTACACCAGTGCCTTTGACTCTCAACATAACCGACTGCAGTCTCCTTTCTCATCAACAAGAGCAGCCAGGATTCCAAACAAATGCTTTGACACTAAAGACAAAATACAACACATTCTCCTGCTCCTGAAAATTTCTTTGGGATGTGTGTTTCTTAAAAGATCAGCTTCCACTGACTAAACTTCAAAGTAACAACTCACCACAGAATGGATTTCTGGATGCACTAGCTAGGACAGAAATGCACCAAAGCACGTCTTGCAGACACCTCAACTCATGGACTTAGCAGAGATGCAGAGAACTTTGTGACAGAACTTTGTGACATATTCATTTCCAGTTCCTTTTGTTATGCAGGAAGCCGTATTAAAGAAGAGGTCCAAGGGTATTAATGTTGTTAATAGTTACCAGGAGTATGGAGTGAAACAGGGATAAAAATCATAGAATCATAGAATACATTGGGCTGGAATGGACCTTCCAAGGTCATCTAGTCCACCCCTCCCTGCAGTCAGCAGAGATGTCTCTTACTAGATCAGGTTGCTTACAGTCCCACCAATCCTGGCCTTGAACATCTCCAGGGATGGGGCCTCCACCACCTCTCTGGGCAACCTGTTCCACCACCCTCATAGTAAAGAACTTATGTATGTGCCCTTCCTTATCAGATTCATTGCAATATCATGTTTTACACCCAAGGTAGCATACCTACTTGAGCAGCCAGCTGCCTGAGAGGTGCCTATGGAACTGGGACAGAGGGAGACACAACAAGTGCATACTGCCTTCAGAAACAAAAATATCTAACCTTCCCCCACCATGGCTTTGAATAAATCATAAACCCTCAATGTACTGGCCAGTCTGGTCACAGAAGGGATTCAATCTTTCTTTAGAAGACAGAATATTTAAAACTAAGAACTAATATAACAAATTAAGACTCAAACTTTTAAAAGTACCTCAGCAGTTGATCTAGTACCCTCCAGGATGTGGATATGAAAGTATGAAAGACAAGTGTGATGTGACCACTGAGATATATGTAAAATATGTCAAAATTCCTCTTCCCAGTCCCTGTTAGCTCCTACTTATGTCATCTGTTACTTTCATAGGAGAAAGTGTAACTTGCCTAAGAAAATCAATTGTGAGCTGCATAAGGTAACAAATCTTTTTTAAGAATTCTAATATGTGCATAGATATACTCATTTCAGTCTCTTATGAAATCTATTCAAACACAAACTTTAAAAAACCCCAAGGCTTCCTCATCCATTGAAAACATTTTGTTCCACATTTGAAGGTAAGAAAATTATTAAGCATATGGGGAACACTTGTATAAACCTTAAGGTATTGCTCAGTCATCCACATTTGGTTTTGAGTTAGATTTTTCTTATACATGCCAGGGAGTAGGTGGGATGTGCTCTGAGTATTTTATTTACATGTCAGATAACATCTCTTTGGAATATCTTTGGAAAAAACATACAATCACATCATAAGTGCATTGTTTTTTAAAAGCTTTACAGATACTTGATAAAATTTCATCAGAAATTTTCATTATTACATCTCAGCCTGATTTTCTATCAACAGTCTCTCTAATCAGTCACTCCTGGTGTACATTACCAGTATTGATGATGATGAAAATTACCAGTACTCCTGCTGAATATTGCACCAAGCATATATTTTGTCACTTAGTGCACCACAAATTAAGTCATAAGTCTCTATCTGTTTAAAACATAGAATTTTCAACTCCACTATGAATTCTAGGATAATCATCTAAGTAGTCCTGCTGCAGGACTGAGAAATGCCGAACATTTACAACCTGCCACTGTTCGGTGTGTTTCTCTCTATATCAGGCCTAAATCTTGCCTTTTTCTTGTGAGCAGCCAGGAGCCAGCAGGGCTTCAGAGGTGTTTGAGAGATCAGAGAATGATCAATGAAAATTATGTTACTGTAGTGAGAAAAGATTGGCTTGCAGTCTGTGCCTTAGCTACTGCTATTCGCTCACTTACACACAGATTACTTAAGAAAAAGGAAAGGAAAAGAAGAAAGGACTACAAGCTAGAAGTTTCCTTATCTCTGGGGAATATGCTGCCTGGCAGAACAGAATCTAAGTGACCATGCGAAATACTTGGGATGACCTGGTCAGTACAAGATAACTTGTTAGGGCTAGCCAAAGCTACAAGCCCCAGAGAATCCATGAAACATTTAAACTCAGAGGCTGAAAGAGAAGAGCTCTTTTTCAGACTCAGTATGAATCTTCTTACTGGCTACTTAATAATGTACATTAAGACACTGGATGGCATTTATTTTTTCTTTGGGAAAGTGTAATGTATTTATTAGTGATGAGGTGGAGAAAAGAATGTTATTTAGGTGAAAGTAGCAGATATTAATTAAAGAAAGCCTGCATTCCTCTCTTCAGAGCAATTCGTTTCTGAATCTGTAAGCCTTATAATTATAAGCATAGTATTGTAGGCAGGGGCTGAATGCATTCTGATGAACTCACTGATTATTCACAAAAAACAAGCCTTGAATGTCACATCAGTATTGGTAAACTGACAACAAAAGAAGCTTTTCTGTATTTATTTGCAAACTAACTGACAAACCTATATTACAAGAAACATTACTTGAGATGAAATGCTTTTACAGATGCCAATAAACAAAGAAATACATTCTTCTGGGTTTCTAACGGCTGCATGTAAAGTTGAGTGGGATTATGTAACAAAGCCTACCATAACTAGTATGGATGGAAGCACACTGCTGGTCTTTAAGAAATGTCTCATTCTTGACAGATTGTTTGCCTGAAACCATTGCATTTAAACCATTGCTGCATCAATGCTGAATAACCCGTACTCCTTACATGATTTAGCAGCAAACAAAAGAAATCCAAAACAACTGTCCTCATCACTAACTTTTTACGGTACATGTCAGTAGGTTTCAGACTATACATGTTACTTATGCACAGAATTTTGTTCTGTATCTCCCAGCTAATGCTGATCATTAATTCTAGTAGACTTGCTCTGTAATGGGACAAAATATAACTGTCACAACTCTGTTAAACAAGAAAACGCAGCAAAAATGTGTTTTGCAGAGTCAAAGCACTGATTTCACGGAAAATTTTCTTGACATTTGGATAAAAGGATTTCCATTTTCAAACGGGTATAGCAAGGCTCAAGAAGTGATGAAAAATAATCTACAACTGAAATTATCTTAGTATGGGAAAAGCAGCCAGAAATAATTTTTCTCTGTCCTATGGTGAAACATTCTCTGATAATCATCTTGCAGCTGCTCAGTCAGAGGTGTGAGCTAAGAGAAGAAAAACTGATTGAAGTTTTGCTTGGCCAGTGGCAATGGTATATCAGTGAGCTATATGGAACATTAACAGCATTAATGAAGTCCTGTTTGATGCTGTACTAGAAAAGCACGAAAAATGAAATATTACTCTATAGAAGGAAGTTATTGAAAGGCTTTATATTTTCACTTATGAAAAACATTAAAATGTTTAAGTAAAAGGAACAGACAGATGTATTTTTTTCAATAGCAGGTGATAACATTAAGCAAATAGACAAAATAGAAATCTTATTCTGAGTATGCAAGTTCTGTTCTTTAACTGGCTACAAGAAGCTGTGACAAAGTCAGAGGAGAAGAAGAAAAGAAAAAAAAGGAAAGCATCTCATATGTGTGACGGGCCAGAGCAAACAGCCTCATCTTGGTCTTGCTTCAATTTATGGCAGAATTCCCATTGACTATCATGGAGGTGGTATTTTCTCTATTTATCTCTTTCCTTTGCAAATAAAGAGCACAACTGTACATACCAATCTGCCACCTCACTGGTACGAGTGGCTAGTTTGGAACTGAAAGTACTACAGAGACAGTCTCTGGAAGTAACCTTCACCCCAAGAGGAGAGCAGCTACACAGCAGTACCGCAGCACTTCAGTACCACCTGCTCTGGCTCCGCTTCCACCCTGTGGCATCTGCATGGCATAACACTTGTGACTTTAGCTCTTGAAACACTGTGGCTGGACAACACACAGTCACACACTTGTGAGACTGGTGAGCCCACAAAACACCAGGAACATGGGGGCTTTCTCTACCCTATGCAATTCATGGACACACTCATGGAAATACACACCCTATTGCTACAAAACAGGATAACTAATTATTGCACACTTACATTGCACATGATTTGGTTTTCAAATATTCACTCCTGCACTTTTTTCTTAAACTGAAATTGATCAGCCTGCTTATTTCCATATTTTGTTACCTATTTTCCAATTGGAAAAATACTTTTTTTTGCTAACTGAAGCCCCACTCTGATAAAGCAGACACACAGTCACAAGCATTTTGAAAGTACTGTATATACCTAGCTCCCCTTGACATGAAGAAAACTTGAGGTTCTAAATGTTCTTCTTCATACATCAGAATCACTCATTTCCTGAACTGTGGCAACAGTTTTAGCTGTTACACCCCTTGCTCTTGGGGAAACTGAGAAAACTGCTCCCTGAAGAGTAAAATAAGATCATGAGCAAATTATCCACTAGTACAAAAAAAGTGAGACAAAAAAAATGGAAAGCTAGCTGTCTGATGAATATTATTAGAGAATTTCTATATAATAAGAGCTTTTGAAGATTGAAAGTGGTATAAAATTGCCAATTTGAAAGACAGCAGTACTTTTTCATCCAGCAATAGCACCAAGCTCTCTAATGTGGTCAAGCTGCGCTCAACAAAGTGGGGGAAGAGAGGAGGGGGATCTAGCAATTTACATTACTCACTTTAAGACTGAACTATTAATCATCAAATCCTCCTCTCAGAAAAGCCTGTATGCCACCATCACGCACAAATTTAGAGAGACACAGAGCACAACTCAGTCTGAAAAACTCTCCTTTCATAAACTGCTTTATCCAGGTCAATACAAATCGAAGCCCCAGTAGCCCTCTCCTGTCAAGAAGCCAGTGCCACAGATTGGCAGCTGTGAATACTTACGATTTAGTTACTTCTATCCTGGAAGTTTTTCTAGGACAGTATAACACATGACACCCAGCTCAGGCTGTCAATTAATAGAGGCTTCCAATTGCAATAATCTGTCCCAGTGCTAATTGGGTTATTATCACTGGATCTATTTAAAAAGATTAATGAGCAGACAGAAACTTCCATAACGGTCAGTCACTACTGATTTAGCCCAAATTTGAGATCTCATTTCAAAGACAATAGCCTTTCCAGCTTAATGCTAACCTCCAGAGCCACCCACATCCCTGCCCCAAATACAGTAGAAATAAAATGCAAACACTGAAAGAAAAATAATTGCCAAAACAGATCACTGAAGAAGTGGCTTAGAAGACTATGAAGCTGTTTAAAAAGATAAATCTTCCTTTTTTTATTTTTCCATGGGTACATTTGGAATAGCCAGATTCTGATATGTCTGCATATGTTAACACATTTTCAAGGATGTTAAGTTTGGCTTGGATATAAAATACTATGTCTCAAGTATTTAAGCTTATGCCCAGATAACAGAATGCCCAGTATGGTTAAGACAATGCCTGGGTTATCTGATTTTAGTAAATAAATATGCAAAGGGGAAAAGGCCTTATTCAGTGGGGCAAAATGAAGTTCACTATACTGCATAACATATCTGCTGTCAAAACTCAGTTTTCTGGAGTAGCTTTGTAAAGGGTTCATTATCTCCGCTGCAAGTTCTAGACTCACATTTCTTGTATTTAAGAAGATAAAAGTGTTTGTGTTGGTTTTCATGTGACAGTAGATCTCTAATATGATGATACTTAAGAAGACCCTGCTGTTCAATCAGACCTTTGATTTGAGATCTTATGCAAAAAATAGGTCTCCTTGGAGAAATATAAGAGCCTGAAACTAGTTCAATATACTGGAGCGATCTTGTTAAAACAAAATATCAGCTTTTGGGATTTCCATCCCACTACATTCCCTTACACCACATGCACATAAATATCATACAGAGGAATAAAAAACCCAACAATACAGAAGCTGAATCTGTTGAAATAATCCAGAAAGATATCAGTTATGCCAGAAAATCAAAGTTGTCTGGAATCCCTTTTAAATCTGTTTTGTAAAGTCTGATCAGCTCCTTTTTTCTAACACTGTTCTTGATTCCCAAAGGAACTTTCTTCCTTGGTCAACAGAAGTCTTAGTGCCTGATTTTGCTTACAATCTCACTCTGATTTCTTCAGCTTCCAGTAGCTCTTTAAAGATATGATATCACATTGTGAGTATTTGGACATGCTTTTCAATATATGGGTTCTCACATCAAAGTCCCCATTAAGTCACAGAATATTCTGCATTTCAACTGCATCTGCATCCCAACATTTCATTCAGTTACAGCTTTAAATCATGAAGGGTCCGATTACAGCTGGCCTGTGGGGCACAGCAAAGAGAAGAGTCACCCACAATTTTATTCTAGCATAACATATTTTCACGAGCAAAAGAACTTTCTCTGCATAGCATTAGAAGCATCAGTTATCTCTGATAGAGCCTTGAGAAGAGTGAAGACTGTGGCCTTTCTTCTCCCTGCTTCCCTGGATAATGAATTAGGCCCATGCTGGAAAAAATGCATTTTGAATGCCTCTGGAGTTGCTGCTCCTATCTCTATAACTCCTAGACCTAGCAGAAATTCTGGCTGAGTCACCTAAAAACCATAATCTGGCTCAAAGGGCAGGAAACCAGAGCTGAGGCTATAAATGTCATGTTAAAAATTGCTTCAACAGGTTCAGTCAGTGATGCAGGTATATTCCTCACTGAAAATTTCCAGCTGTCATGTTGCATGAAAAAACCTCTATTGTTAAAACAGGTCTTTTTTTTTTAATCCTAGCAAGAGTATGATTGCTTTTTTTAAAGTACCCTGTCCATGGAAAACTAATTTAGTTCCATTAATGAAAAGGAAGCAAAATGTGATTGAGGATGTAATACGGAATTATAGTTCATTAATTCTTCAAGTATGCAATTTTCCAGACTCCTGATCCCCCATTGATTTCTGCACACCCCCATAGGTCCTGCTAAATGCCAGCAAAAAGAAATTCAATCGTGTTGTTATTTCATGTGTGTCAGCAGTAGTGCTCCAAAATTAGATAAAAACATTATGAAAGGGAATTTTCCACTGACTGTTTCACCATGCAGCCCTGTTAACAATTTTTCGTTGTCAAAAATTGATCAATCGCAGACCCCACCAATAATTGAAACTATGGCAGTCTCTCATTACACACTCAACATAATCAAAGGATGCTATCTTTCAAACAATTGAAGATTGAAATTCAGAACACCTAATTAGCCATGATGGTGCATCCATGAATAGTGTAAAAAAATTCTTTCAACAAGATTCTGTGAAACCAATTGTGGCATTCCCCATTAGAAAGACTAATTGAGAGGTATTGGGCTTCTATTTTTCAGTCATTGACAAAGATGTGGTTTTGCTTTCACTTTGTCCATCATTCTCAGTACAGCATCTCATCTTAACTGTAACACATTCTTCTGTTTCCTCATTAGTTCTATCTTGAAAAAGAAAAGTAACTATTTACTTCAAGAGAGCAAAAGCCTTTTTACAACTTGAAATACACTGATGAGCCCATTTTAGATACCTACTAGTGTTTGAAAGTTACGTAGCTCCATTTGCAGGTTAGAAACAGGACTAACACACTACTGCTACTCGCTAAAGGTGTCAGTTGCTGAGTAAGAGTAGCCAAGTCCTAAACAAAAGGGAACTAATTTGTTAGAAGAGCTAGTTTAGCCAGTTGCTGTCTCTTTTCTAATAAGTGGGAAGGAAAGCTTTACTTGCACAGTGTCCTAACCAAAGATCTCAAGTTTCCTCAAGTGAGGAGTCAAGTCAGACATAACCATGAGTTATGACTTTTACATATATGAACCAAGAATGGAACCAGCACATTCTTAGATTAGTTTGGATTCAGTTTTGCAAGAAGTTGTTTCAGATCAGCTTTGGTATGAATTACAGTAAATTTGCAAGTATGTAGCTCAGAGGTCATTTAAGGAAAAAAACCAAAAGAACCCACAAAGTAACTCAAAGTTTTGGATGGGAATTGATTTGACAGCCTGATTTGAACTTGGTTTTCTGCTGTGATCTTCTACCCTTTGGTCAGGGTATGCATATGACACGTGTGCTTAAATATAAAACACACTTAACTACATTTTCTTGTTACCATGACTCTCAGTCCATAGACCAGTGACCATTAATTTACACTGCTGCTCCCCAAGTGTAAAATCATGCAGGGATTGCACAAATATCGCTGAAGCACAGAAAAGGAAAAAGACATACTACTCCTTTGCTTGGGCTATAAACATATCATTGGCACATATTTGCAGACTGCAGACTCCCTCATGTTGACAGCAAGAAGAAGGGCTCCATAGGGATATGGGGCAATGATTGGCAGTGTTATAGATTCTAATTCCACTAATAGCTGAATGGCTCGTAATTCATAAAAGAGAGAGCTTACAGTAAGTGATGAAGGTCATCTCTATCTCCCTTATATAATAGAGGGAAATTCTATTATAATGCTGTCCAGCTGCACTAAACACATTCTATTTATAGCCTACTGTACTTTAAGAATCTAATTGAAATTTTAGTTTTCATGTTTAGTAAAGGAGGTTCTTTCCCATAGCAAATAATAGCTAAGTAGTGGATGCATTCCGATGTTTTTAATGAATAACAAAAAAAAATCCTGTTTCTTCAAAGCTCTTTTGTAGCACCCTCTCTTCCCTGGTTTCTCTGATTTTTTAAAAGTTACTACATATAGGACTACAGTGTTGCAACAAGCTAAAGAAAATATAAAGAGAAAAAGATAAGTACTCGTATGTGGCTCTTCCACAGAGAAAAAGATCTTTTGTTATTCAAAACTGACAAGAACTCTCATGGAGAAAAGAAGTAATATGCACCCAAAAAATTGTGTCAGGCAGGGAAAATGAAGGGAAAAAAAGACATAGAAGGATGAAGCAGCAAAGCATCTTAAGCTACAAAACAGAAATGATGAGGTAAATATGGTTCATGCCTAAATCCAGAATGCTCACCTAATTCAATATGGGCATTTTTTGCTTAACTTCTGCAAAGATTTACTTTGTGAATAAACAAAAATAAAAAACATAAAGCAAAGTAAAACATTCCGAGGTTCTAAAGTCACCAGTCCTTGTCTCGCTGCTCATTTTTGTGTTTATTTTTCATACCTGAGAAAAAATAAGGTGATAATAGGGATTAGGGTGACCTCCCTTTCAGACACAGCAGACAAGAAAAAGCATTTCATCCACAGAACCCCAGCTTTCCTCTTGGCCTGCTGCAGATCTCATTTGTTTACTCTCACAGACAACTTTTAAATCTTTTTCTGCAATTTAATGAGCTAGTCATTTTAGAGTATGTCCTTTTTGAAAGTTAAAGGAAAAGTCTTTGATAAGGTTTTATGAATTGGCTGCACTTCCTACTCAGAGAAAATAGGATATAAACCCAACCATTCAGCTATTGATGTATTTGAACAAAGAAGCAAGAGGACCAGAAAAGAGATGACCTATAGCTTATCTGGACTTTTGCCACTACCTTCTTACGCAAACATTGTCACCTACTCAACTTTCCCCATGTGTCTTGATCGCCACATCTGTAAAATGGGGAGAAAGTGCTTCTTCTACCAGCTTTCTTTTTTGGTACATGAACACTCTGGGTGAAAAATTTTTAAAAACAGTACTGATTTGCTAAATACCACATGTGATGATGCCAAGGCATCATTTATGGAACAGTAACACGCTGGGAAACAGTAACTACAAAGGAGATCAACATGTTTTGGGGAGAGATCAAGAGCATTGAACTGTAGAGATGGGTGCTGCACTCCTTGCCCTTTCTATCCTGCCTGATTATTTGGTAGCACGGACAGATCGTTGAAGTCACAAGGACACTCACTGACAGTAATTTAAGTCTTGCATTATTTGTTTCCAACAGATCTCACAATGTAGACCACAAGTGTTGCTTTTTGCAAAAATACAATAGTGTCCTGTACAGTTCTTCTGTACTCTCAGGATTTTTAATTTTTATGGACATTTGAAAAACGGGTTGGATATAGCACCAGCACATGTAATTAACTTCATTTTATTATCTGTCTTCAGGAAAAAAATTTGGAGAAAGGGAGGAGCAGGAAACTATTTTCTACACCAGCACATTGAATTTCAGAATTTCACTTACAAACAGCTTATCTATATCATATATGCCACATCTGATACCCATCTGCTGGCTGTATATGTCTATTTTTCTGCAGCCTGAATTAGCACTTGTAGCATTGTTAAAATAGAGCATTCCTTGCAAGAAAGGAAAGGCTTGTTCTCCAGGGTTTATCTGAACATCTCTCTACTACAGTTTCTGAGACTGCCAATCATGTTTTATTTTTCTGTTTTGAACTTCCTTGTAACAGTAAATATGAAGACTTGGCTTTCACTGGCACACAGCTGAAGTTTATTGCGATTATTAATTATAACAATTCAAATGACGATCTTTAATTCTTTGCTAATTTTTATTGGTATTGTGAAATATGCAGTATTATTTCTCTTCTCAGCAACAGTCCTTTCTGAATCTAAAATTACTCTTGGATTGTAAACATCTCATGCCCAAGTTTCCTAAGCTTATTTATTACCAAAATCCTTCAAATTTTTTAATTTTTTCCAGAGGGAAAAAAACCTCTTGCAGAAGTTTCAGCAGAAACTCTGTGCTAGAGTTTCATGTTTTCTCTGAGAAGGATCTTCCAAATTCTTTTGGTCTGGGGGAGGGAGGACAAAGAAACTTTAGCCATTTTCCATCCTTTATACAAATGAATGGAGACATCTCAGACAAGACAAAGGGGACAAAGATGTATTGGGTTTGCATGGCAAGGTTTTGGTACCAGGGGGCTACAGGAATGGCTTCTGTGAGAAGCTGCTAGAAGCTTCCCCTGGGTCCCATAGAGCCACTGCCAGCCAACTCCAAGATGAACCTGCTTCTGGTCAAGGCTGAGCCCATTGGTGATGGTGGTAGTACCCCTATGATAACATATCAAAGAAGGAGGAAAAAGAAAACTGCAACTACAGCCAAAGACAGAGTGTGAATATGGGAGAGAAACAGCTCTGCAGACACCAAGGTCAGTGAAGAAGCAGCAGGTAATCCAGATGTCAGAATAAAGATTCCCCTGCAGTCTATAATGAACACCATGGTGAGGCTGGCTGTCCCCCTAGAGCCCGTGGAGATTAACCATGGAGCAGATACCCACCTGCAGCCCATGGAGGACCCCACTCTGGAGAAGGTGGATACCCAAATGAGGCTGTGACCCCGTGGAAAGCCTGTGCTGGAGCAGGCTCCTGGCAGGACCTGTGGACCTCTGGAGACAGAGGAGCCCATGCTGGAGCAAGTTTCCTCGCAGGACTTGTGACTCTGTGGGGGACTGACGCAGGAGCAGTCTGTTCCTGAAGGACTACACCCCGCAGAAAGGACTCATGCTGGAGCAGTTTGTGAAGAACTGCAGCCCGTGGGAAGGACTCACATTGGAGAATTTTGTGAAGAACACACAAATCCACGCTGGAGCAGGGGAAGACTGTGAGGAGTCCTTTCTCTGAGGAGGAAGGAGCAGCAGAAACAACATGTGATGAACTGATGGCAACCCCCACTCCTCATCCCCCTATGTCAATCAGTGGGAGGACATAGAGAACTCAGGAGTAAAGTGGAGCCTGGGAAGAAGGGACAGGTGTGGGAAGGTGTTTCAAGATTTATTTTTTATTTCTCGTTATCCTACTCTGATTTGATTAGTGATAAATTAAACTAATTTCCCCAGGTTGAGTTCGTTTTCCCTGTGAAAGTAATTGCTGAATGATGTCCCTGCCCTTATCTCGACCCATGAGCTTTTCATTATATTTTGTCTCCTCTATCCAGCTGCACAATGGAAGTGACAGAGCAGCTTCTGTGGGCATCTGGTGTCCAGCCAGAGTCAACTCACCACAAATGTGATTGGCAGCCTGGACAACCTGCATTTGTAACTTAATTCCTACCAGATTATTGCTCAGACTCTACATAGGTTTGTAGTTTACCATTTTCCCAACTGATTAAGATTCCCATCAAATCTGGCTTGTTCCTTCCATGAAATATTAATAATTCATGACCTTTCATCTCAATCTGGATGAATCGCCCCCTTCCTTCAACCTTCAACTCTTTGAGCATATTTGTTTGAGACAGAATGACAAACATGTCCTTTGCCACCTAAACTCCCTGGGAGCAGAGTTGCTACTGCATCATGCATTCCACACACTGCCTTTGCAGGACTTCAGCATTAAAGGAAATGCCAGTTAAAAAAAAAGAGGTACAGACAGGAGAGAGTTAAAACCTTTGCCTCTCCATAGCTTCTGCTAGTGTTTGCTCTTGCCTGTCTGCCCATGTGCATAAGAACAACTGAAGCACAATTTAGAAAGTGGAGATTGCAGTATCTGCCTCTTTAGTGCTCAGTGTTCCTTAGGATGTAATATATCAAATGCTTTGCAGTGACTTTAGACTTAGGCAAAGTCAATATATTTTTGATGAAGTCATTTAAATAGCTTAGAAATATGCATCACACTTGAGATCCTTCTGGGGGTAAAGCTTCTTTTGAAATCAACCCTATCTTGACTTTTTTTTCAAACCCTGGTATGCCTATTACTTCTAAAGGCACAAGGATTAGTAGCAACTTGTTTTATTTTTACACATGTTGGACTGGGCAGCTATCCACCTAGAATACTAATTAGCTGGGGGGAGTCAGATGATTTATGAATAAAGCTATGAACACGTTGCATGTTATAGTTTCTTCAGCTAGATCCTTAACATAATAGGATTCCTGCTCACCCAAGGCCCGACTTTAGAAATATATTAAAGAGCAAGCATTACAACAGCATATTTCATAGGCCCTGTTTTCCTTGGGGTTGGTCAGAGATACGAAAATGGTCTTGACCATCAATGGCAGAGTCATTTTTGCATCAGCACAAATGCATATTTTAGAATGACTCATTACAACCTGTTATTATTGTTTCTTAACAGAAATTAGCAAGAGAAACTGGATTATATGCAAAGGCAGCTCATTAGTTAGGAAAACAGTTGTTTTCATCAGGTTTGTCTAGAAACCAAAACAGAGGAGGAGTATGACAAAAATAAAGGTAAAATAATTACTAATTTTGAATTCCTGGAAGACAATTCAAAAAGATAATACTCTATACTTTTAACAAAATACAGAAGACCGTAACTAAGGAAAATAAACCATTTCATCAGCAGAACTCTCCAGGACTTTCAGTACCAGCTTTTCAGTGATATCCATATAGCTTCAAGCTGCAAAGTACACAAAAATTCCCCCTTTGACTCACTCAGCTGAAAATGCATCAATATCAAGGGCATAATTTGCTTGTTTTCTTTTCCTCCTCTCTCCAGATGTATCATATGAACAAAACTCTTGACCAGAACAGAAACTGTGAAGATGATGGCTCCTAACCTCAGATTTTATGTAAAGCACATCAACAGAGAGCAGGAACAAAACTATAGGAACCAAAAGTTACTTTGCACTCTCTGCTCTAGAGCAGCCAAACAAGATTTTTCAGAGACTTTCTAGGAATTTCAGATTTGCCAGTACAAATCAGGCCTATCTGCCTGGAACAGTTACCCACTATTGCTAGGATATTTCTCCTTGTTAATCACCGGTGAGAAGGTACAATATATTGTGTCCTAAGCAGTACATCAGAAAACTCTATTAACCAAGCAAAACAATGCAGAAGCACGTAAGCATTGCAGAGGCCCAAATTACCAGAAATTACTGTTCTCAAAACCTACTTAATTGAATTTAAAGCAAGCCAAAAAAAACCCCCACAAACAAACCAACCAACCAACCTTTCCAAGTTCTGAAAGGACTTGGGGACACCACAAAGGTACTAGATTAGATAGTTCACAGGGGCACTGTTCAGTATTTGAATCATTTCTCCTAGGCACTATTTGCCTACAGTAGCTTGGAAGGTAAAATTTAATAGCTTTCACCCTGGGCAACAGGAAAATTGCATTAAGTTGACCGTGCAAATTACTGTGTCAACTTGAGCTTACCCCTTACTAGTGCTTGTTCAAATCTCAAAAGTCATCTTATAATTTGAAAACATTAAAAAACTTTGCAACCACAAGAAGAGCAGAAATGTTGTTAATCAGATCACTGATACGCTGGTATGGCTTTGTAAGGAAATAACACATACAATCAATTTCCTGCTAACTTCTCCTCAAGTCACCAAAAAAAAAAATGTATCTGAAGATGCTTGACTCATATTGCATAATTGTAGTTCAGTTACAGGACCACAAAACACAAATTATGTATTTAAAAATTCATTATTAGGGTTCAATATCAATTTATCGAAAAAATTATCGTAGTGACATATCAGTCTTTTTAAGTAGAATTAGCTGTTATGTTTAAAGGAGACATAGAGATTGATGTTATAGAATGCTTCCCATACATTTGCCCATGATTCTACTATCTGCATTTTACAGTAAGATAGTATTTAAAATGGAATAATGTAGAGTAACATGCAGCATTACTAAACACACTAGTTGTATGCATTACCTCAATAAACCACTAGCTCAAACAACGCTGTTCTTGCCTCTGAAACCAGTATCTGACATGCAAAACAGCCATCTTTGAGAAGACCAAGACTGTAATGTAGACCACTCATTACCCAGCCTGTGCAAGCAGGGTAGTGTCTCTGTGTAGCAAAGATACGAGTTATAAAGGAAGATGTTCCAGCATCCTCAGCAAAATTATTACATTATTTTTAGCAGCTGGGTCCTGTTTCTTTCTGCTGAAATGGAAACCACAGAAAATATTAATTAAATGAAGATGCACGCAGTTAATTTAGAAGTGTTTTCATTTCAGAGATTCAGCTCCTGAGAATAGAAAGTACAATTATCCACTGTTAGAAGTTTAAGTTAAACCAGTTTAAACAGCATACTGAGAACTCTGTGTCACCATTTACCTTTGAGTCATAGTTGGGCAGGCCAAACTCACCAACCCAACATGCCACATATCCAAATTTCCACAGGGCAGGAAGCCAGGAGTCTTGCCAAGGAAATGCAAAACACTTCGAAGGACTCGAGGAGAAATGGCAGTGGTTCCCCGAGGCTAGGGCAGGGAAGTCCAGCAACAAGCTGGGCATACCAGCTCCAGCATCTCTCCTCACTCACCTCTCCCACAGCTAGGGCTCTGGGTTACACAAGGACCTGAGGCCACAGCCTCAGCACTGCTGCAGGGCTATAGCAGCACACAGCCCAGCCTGAGAGACAGATCTCAACTGCTTGCAAGCCACAATTTAGCTTCTCTGGGTTTTGTCCTGGGTGGGTTTTTTTTGGTTTTGCTTACACCAAGGGAAAAGTTTTGAATAGCCTACAAACCTTTAAAAATGCTGATGGTGAAATGCCAGATTCGAGTGGCTCCAAAAGCCCTGACTTTCAGAATATGATTAATTCCTACCACACACTGGGATCTATTACAATGTTTTACACTTCAAATCATGGTCAAGCACTATATGTTTGTAAAAATTTTATCCATGCTCTATAGATTAACTCAACATTTTCTTATTTCTGTGAATTGAAGTCAGTCCTTTAATGTAACTAAAACATTTCCCGATGAAAGAATTTTCTAACTTCTAAGTCTCAAACTCAGGAGCCTTCCCAAAAACGGGAACCTAAATCCTCAGGATACCAGGATCCAAGCAAGTCAAGTGGGCTATGAAACCTAATGAACTATGGGAAGCATCCTTTCTTCGTACACCTATCGCTCTCAACAGCCCATGCCTATGCTACCTGTTTGCTCCACTTTCCTCTTGCTCACTTCTTTGGTTCCCTCCCCCATTAAAAAGCCCAGCAACCCCTTCAGGATTTTAGAGAATAAACTTATTAACTCTAATATGCTTTCTGCTCAAGGAGTTTTTATGTTACGCTCATTTATCTCACTATGCAACCAGCTTCCCCTGGTTAGACTATAAATGTCTGAAGGGCCCACCTCTCACCCTAGGTCTGTGCAGGACCTTACATACTTGTACCACAAATTTGAGATTTTTGGTATTATTGTAGTAAATCCCAATCTGATCATCAGTATTTTGAATCTTCACTGTAAAAATAGAACTGAGCAAATGATAAGAGTTGTTGGGAAAGTTTTGACTGATAATTTCATAGCTTGCACAGTTTTCATTACATTAGGGCCAAGAATTTTTAAGAGTTCTGCCAAAAGTAATTCCAGTTCTTACAGAATTGGTTCAATGCTCTATGCATTTCAAATGCCGTTTGTGTCACAGCTTTAGCTTCAGAGTCTACCTGACCACATGCTGATTGTGCTTGTTTTAGCTGAACAGAAGGGATCAAGGGCTTAAATAGAAACATTTTCTTGTGATGCTAAAAGTACTAAAATACTTCATTTTTGCAAAATCAGCAAAGTTAACAAGCTTTCTGGTTACTTCAACAAAGCCTTCTATTCCAATACCAGTAAAATTATTTTCCTAATAACTAGGGTATTAGAATTCAAATATATTCACAAACTACTTTTGGAACAGGAGTAATAATAGACTTCAGTAATCTGAAGCCTGCTATTATTATGGTCAGTGCACATGAATGAATTAATTTAGATTTGCTGAAAAGAGCAACAGTCATGCATGTTAATTATTTAGCCTATATGGAAAGTGTCACAAAATTCCAAAGAGATCCATTCTATAACAATTATTTACCCAAATCACTTGTCTAAGTTGTATTTCAGTATTTTGAATTACCAATGTTAAGCACAAAGTTGTAAAAATGTGTTTTAGCAGCATCAAAATATTTTCCTTCTCCATGAAGTACTCTCAACACTTATGCTATTTTTTTTTTTGAGCTTCTCATACCTGGGAAAAAAAAAAAGGGGGAAAAAGATACAGCGAAGAGGCAAAGAATATATTTTGCTTGGATTCTTGGATTTGGCTATTTCTGATAAGAGATCAGATAAGAGAGGATGATCTCATATATGTGATGCTCATGGTTTTTTTCATAAATTCAGTTACATGTTAAGCCAACTGTTAGTAATAATGTACGGCTGAATTAATGTAGAATTTACAAGTTAAACTTTTTCTCAGCACTTCCTTTCAAGGGTAACAGCTTTGTGTGCCAGTTTATTTTCAGCAGTTTGACAGGGATTGTTTAATAATAGGTGGACATGACTCCCATGATATCCAAGGAAAGTTCATTACCAGGAAATACAAGTTACAAGCAACTATCCATAAAAAAGCCATATACTTCTAGCCAACCTGTTAACAAAAACTACATCAAAACAATACTAGTAGCAGAACTTTGCTGTTTGATCTTATGCATAATTAAAAGCGGTCCAGGGGAATACTCAAAGCACAAAATGAGTGTAGGAACTCAAAAACGAAGCTGACAAGCAGCAAAAATGCAGTATTCTTGTATACATGCACTAGCAGATATACCTATATAGTAGGAGAATAAATCCACTCTTAAAGCCCTGTCATCAAATTAAAGGGGAGTTACAGTAACATCAAGCAGATCAAACAAAGTCAGTGCTGGCTTCTAAAACAAAACACTTTTCACATACAATTTAAGATAGCATTTTAAAATGCCCACTGAAGAATTCATAATTTTGCAATCAAACAAGGCAATATTAAGTAAGGTGTTTTGACAAAAAATTAATAGGCACAAATATTTTTAGATTCCCTTGGTAGTCTCAGCTCTCTGCACTGCAGGAGGCTGCTCTACTGGGTTAACTACTTACTATGCCTTGTAAGGCTTTAAAATCTAACACATAAACCCCACCTCCCTAAGCCAATGAATGCATCCCCAACATTATCAATGCCTCAACCCACTTCCTTTGGGAAGAGAAATAGGAATTCTTCCACATCTCATTTTTATGTCCTATTACAAATTTTTTAAAAAGGTTCTGAAGGTTGATATATCTGCACATGATTCTTACATCTGCCTCCTCATTCCACTGATCCATTTCCACAGGACAGTATCAGGCCATGATTAATCTAAAAGGCTTCCAACAGATCATCTAAGGTGTTGCAATAGATCTGCTAACTGCAAGGCTCTTCACAGTGAATACCTCTTCTTAGGGAAATACCTGACTAACAGCAGTAACTGATTCTCCTTCTCACATTTCTGAGACATGGCTCCTACCGATACCTCAGAAGCACTCATTTGGCAGCAAAAAAATTTATTAAACCCATTATCACATTTAATTACACAGGGCTTCACTTCTCTTTGTAAAAGCTGCATTGAGTTTGGGAATCTGACATAGCCTTTTCATGGCAGCTGTCAGGTGGAAAGAGTTACAGCTTTGCCTATAGACACAAGCAAGCTTCTGGTGCTAATCCACCAGAACTGGGAAAGCCCCTTTGAGCCCCAGGTGAATGGGTTTGCCTTGAAACCATGTTTCAATCTCAGGATAATTTTATCAGAAGTCTCCTGACCTCTCTCATCAGAAGCAGACTGTCTGCTTCCCACTTAGCGATGTCCTGTCAGTCACTGCCTCCACTCCTCGCTGCTCTGTTGGAAGGCTTGGAGGAGCTGTGAGTCATATCACATGCAACAGTGCATCTCTCCAACCAACAGCACCAAGGAAACATGCCAGGACTTTGCCACCCAATAGACAGCCTCATAAAAAATTTAGGGGGATGCTCTGGACACCAACAATCCCAGCTATTTCAGCTCTGTTTTATTCTTGTTCTTGGTCAATGGCCTATTCTACAGCATGAGCCTGGCTCCATTGGCAGGACCTAAGCATGGACAGTATCACCCTCTCAGGCTTTGCTAGGAACATAGAGACACTGATCAAGTGTGCAGAGATGGGTTTTGGAAAGGACATGGAAAGCAGTGAGGTACTCAATGCCTTCTTCATCTTGGCCTTTACTGGTAAGATTTGCTTTCAGGAGTCTCAGCCAAGACCAGCGAAAAAGTCTGGAGTGTGAAAAATTTACCCTTGGTGGAAGAGGATCAATATCTGAATAAATTGGAAAAAACAGAGGTTGATCAAACCTGAAGGGATATACTCAGGAGTGCTGAGATAGCTGGCTGACGTCATTGCAAGGCCAGCCTCAATTATCTTTGAAAGGTCATGGTAACTCCTGAGACCTGGAAGAAAACAAGTGTCCCTCCTATCTTTGAGAAGGGCTAGGATCTAGGGAGCTACAGATCAGTCAGCCTCACCTCCATTCCTGATGGTATCCTCCTGGATATCATTTCCAAACACATTAAGTACAAGAAGGTGATTGGGAATAGTCAGCATTGATTTATGAAGAGGAAATGTCTGGCCAACCTGACAGCATTCTGAAATATGACTAGGTTGGTGAATGGGAGGAGAGCAGTGGACATTGTTTATCTTGACTGTAGTAAGGCTTTTGATGCTCTCATAACATCCTCAGACAAGCTAAAAAGTACAGGCTAAATAAATGGACAGGGAGGTGGAGTGAAAGCTTGAACAGCTGGGCTCAGAGGGCTGTGATCAGCCCTACAATGTCCTAAGGCTAATCAGTTAGCAGTGTACGCCTGGGTAAACGCTGGGTACTGGGCCAGTACTGTCTTCACATTCTGGACAATAAGGCAGAGTGCACCCTCGGCACATTTGCAGATGATACA
Organism: Brachypteracias leptosomus; assembly: GCA_013401335.1. NCBI lineage: Eukaryota > Metazoa > Chordata > Aves > Coraciiformes > Brachypteraciidae > Brachypteracias > Brachypteracias leptosomus. Next base: position 26,863 of record VYZX01004991.1, on the reverse strand, counting down.
AAATTTAGAGGATGCAATCCTACACCAGGTAGTTGTACTGCCTTTCAGAGGAACCTCAACAGTCTAGAGAAATGGGCCAACAGGAAGGTCATTGAGTTCAGAGGGAAATGCCAAGTCATACAGCTATTAAGGAACAAACCCAGGCACCAGTACAGGCTGGGGACTGGCCAGTGGGAAAGCAGCTTTGCAGAAAAAGATTTGGAGGTCCTGGTGGACACCAAGTTGAACATGAGCCAGCAATGTGCCCTTGCAGCAAAGAAGGCCAACAGCCTCCTTGTCTGCCTTAGGAAGAGCATTGCCAGTAGATCAAGTGAGGTGATCCTTTCCCTCTATTTCATGCTGTTGAGATCACACGTGGGGTTCTGGGTCCAGTGCTAGGCTCCCCAGAACAAGAGACACATGGAGCAAACCCAGTGCAGTGCTGTGAAGATGATAAAAACCTGATGGTGTTGGGGGAAGACAGGCACTTCTCAGTCATGTCCAGGAAAGGGACTAGTGGGATGGGAAATTGCATTTGAATGAAATGATATTTTTTTTACTGTGAAGGTGACTGAACACTGGAAGTGGTTGCCCAGAGAGCTTGTGGAGTCTCCAATCCTGAAAACACTCCAAATCCAACTGGGTACAGGCATGAACAAACAGCTCTGTTTGACCCTGCACTCAGCAGGGGGATTAGACAAGCTGATCTCCAGCAGCACCTTCCAACCTCACCTTTTCTATGATTCTGAGAAATTACTTAAACATTGCTATTAAATCACTTTTTATAGAAGGAAACAGTAAGAACTGATGATTGTATTTTCTGGGTTACTGCTAGGGTGTGGATTCAATCTCTTGTTAATTAATTCACAAGTTCAGCAGCTACTGCCAATTTATATATAACTATGTGTTTTATTTTAAGTTAAAAATGCCAGGATTCTCCAATAAGCAATTTTTAAATATATGTAGCATAAACAGAAATAAGTAACATGCCATTTTAAAATAGATTTAGCATCTCTACATCAATCCCCCTCCTTCCTTGTATGTGATCACAACTAGAGATGTCTGCCTAGAAAAGATTACATCACCTTCGTAGATAAAGTGACTGTTCAAAAAGGGATGTTTCCAGTAAAAATTATTTGTAGTATGAATGTCTAGAATCACTTCAAGCCTAATGAGAAGTTCCTTTAGGAAACTGTTGTACTCAACTGGGAGTGAATATGCACTGTATGAAGCTCAGGTTTTCTTTTATGGCTGTATACAGCACTATTTTTCTGACATTGCAGTCTCAGAACAAGCCAGCTTTTGCTCTTTATCAACAGAATAGCTCTTCCATTTGCCACTCTGGCAGTATTTCAGACTGTATGTTTTAAGGGCATATGCAAGTAGATTACAATCCTGCTCTTGCACATTAATATCCAAATGAGGTGACCAAATATATATCCCTGTGGCTGATGTCTAGTATTACTTATTTCAATGGTAAGAAAAAATATGATGTCCAGCAGAGGTCCACCAGGATAGAGGGGCTTCTCCTTGCAAAGCTGACCTACAAAGCTTTTTTAGGGCTGGCAAACTGTCTAAAATAATAACAACAGTATCGCTAGCTATGAGATATCAGGTCACAACCATACTCACCTTATGTTAATATTGAGATCAGATATTCAGAAAGGTACCAGATCTGGTCCAGATCTGTGCCTTAAGCTAATTTAAGTTAGCTTAAGGTGCCTGAGCTTTCTAAATTGCAAACAGACCATCCCTGGATTCTCTTCTAAAGAAGGGAGCAGAGATGGGACTTCCAGGGGCAATTCAGAAAAGCCAGAAAGATCTCTCCTTGATAGTGGCCATTAATATTGACTACACAAGGAAACTAAAGCAAACACACTTCCATGTCTACACACTTCAGATAGGAGTTTAACGCTGAACAAGATGAACGTGGGCCTTGAAACTATGCATATTTAGTTGGTAACGGCAGAATGCTGCAAGGAGCATGTAAGACAAATATTACTAAAACAAAGTAACTGTTTTAATACTTGAGCATTATCTTATTATGCAATTCATTCCAAGCAAAAACACAACAGCATCACATTGAAGAGACCGTGGTATCCTGTATCACATTATTTTCAGTCTGTGAAACAGTGAGGAATACTTGAAAACTTGCTCTTTTGACATTTTTCTAGAAACAGATGAACGATCAGGATACTGCTTTTCACACAGGACCCCTCTTGTGCACTGTGGTAATATCCGCTCAAATACAGAAGAATGAAAACAATCACATTTCTCACCTTTCAAATGGACCAGATAATACAGAATTCAGATCAGTCTGTGTTTTTCATTACACTGGACGTGTTTACAAGTCAGATGAAAGCAATACTTGCTCAAATGACCTCCTTTCCTCTGTTTGGAAGATTTATTGAAAGCAATATAGAACAGCAACAAGAGTCAATCACAGGTGGCAGACTGCCCTTTTATCAGGCATACTGAAGCCAATTAATCTAAGCGAGCTTTCTCCCTTTACCTCCTGGAGGCATGTACAGTTAGAATGCATTTAAAAATTCTGCAGCAATAAATAAAGGTGCTGAAACTATTAATTTGAACTTTGAGAAATTATTTACAAGCACTAGATATGCTAAGTATTAACATTCCACATACTCTGCAGGGCAATATAGTTTGACTATATTCATAACTTAAATAAAGTTCTGAAAAAAGGCTTTGTGGCATTGCCATCCTCAGGGGTAACAGGAAGAGAAAGGAATGGCTGTGAAAGGAGGTAAAAGCAGTAGCAATATTGAAACCTGTCTTAACAGCAGAGTAAAGAAAGCTGAGCTTATCAAAAATCTTCAAATAAGGTTGCAAGGGAAGGTGGGCAACTGAACCAGTCACACATTTACAGCACAGAAATAATCAATCATCAGAGTTTCTTTCTAGATGTCAGATTATCTACAATTTATAGGAGACACCAAAGGCCATTTGAAGCAAAAAGCAAGTCTATAATAATCTTATTAATTATGAAACATCAAAAACCCAAGATGTCTTAATTCATGTTCTCATTTTTGAAGTCCATGTGCTCTAATTAAAATTGCTGTGATATATTCTCTTGGGAGGCATATAAGAAAAGTGAGTAACTTTTAGTAGCAGCTTCCTCTTTTGGAGCACACACTTAAATAATCCTTTATTCTTGGATTACCTCAAACATCCTCCTGGATTATCTTTATTGTAAATTCAGTTATAATCTTACCAGTTTCACAGCTGTGCCCAGTGAAGCCTTGTGGGCAGGCACACACATTGGAAGCAATACAGGCTCCTCCATTCCTACATCCGTCTTTGCAAAATGCTGAAAAATGCAAAATGACAATATATGGGTAACAGAATTACACTCAGCAATCACACAGGTGGCAACGGGCTGCTGGCAGGCTGACACAAAATGTGGTCCCTGCAGCACTGAATGCAGAGACTGCCTTCTCCTAAGGATAGAGGTCACGAAGAGATGGTTTGTGGCCCCCCTGCCTCACTGGCCAGATGGGCTGACAAGCTACAGAAGGAGATTAGAGTAAATCATCTGAAGACAACAGTTCACATATGTGCTCCTTCGCATGCACTGGGAAGCAGTGAAAGGTAGCATCTTCCCTAGGAACAGACTCTTCCTAGGACAGTGCTATTCTTTTCTGCTGCCCAAATAAAGACCTGAACATATTAGATACAACTGCACACTAAATTGACTGGCTACCTTATTCCTTGATTAAGGAATTAGATCAAAACAATAAAAAGAGTAATTTTGTCTCAAGGGATTCCAAAGAACTTAAAACCTTTTACCATTTACAGTTTGAAGATGATCCCTGGATTTGTTCTTTGGCACGCTGCAATCTGAGAAGCTGCGCACACGTATTTTGGTACAACATTCTCCAGACATGGTTGTGAATATGCATATGCTTTAAAGAGTCCATTCTGCACACATATAAATGCAACCAGTTCTGCTAGAAAACATAGCAGCTGTTAATTGCTCTGATTGCTCAGCAATATGGAATCAGAAATGCTCTAGTCACAAGAAACTAGGTGAAACTAGGCAGATGGAGGTTATCACCAACATAAAGAGTTGCTTCGAGGCATTGGTCTAGCCCTGCGCTTGTAACCAGCCACTGCAGATGCCAGGCTTTGGCTTGCAGCTGCTCTGTGTAACAGCATAACTGATGAGATCTTAAGGCTCATCTGAGAGAGAACATGAGTGTTACTGATTTGAGCTTTCCAGCTCTCAGTTTCCAGGCACCAGCCTTGTGTCAGGAGACCTCCAGCACTGAGTGAGACACCTAAGCTTCCCGGTGCAGGATGACATGATGCATGGGAGCACAGCTGGCAGCATAGTGCATGAAAAGCTGACAAAGATGTGGGGACAAGAGGTGCATTGAGGTCCTTCTGACTGATGCTGGCATCCAAGCCAGGGCTCCAGAGAAGTACATTCTCAGATGGGGACACACAGGCTCAGAGCCTTCTCCTGCACACTGTCTTTTCAGTATAGAAGAGGAAGGGAAAGATGTACTTTTCTTTTACAGTGGGGCCACGTGTCCTCTGAAACATCTGACCTGCAGTCAGAGCTCTTATTCAGGGAACAGAAGAACCAAACATGGTGCTCTACAGTTATGCACCTTCTCTTTGACCCAAAGAAATCTCAATTACTTTTTTTTAAGCTGACCCACCTCTAGCAGAAGGATTGGTGAACACTCCGAAGCACAGCACAGGAGTGAGCTGCGCAGACAGAGCTCTCTTCTGAGAGAAGTGGCTCTGGTCCTGAACCTCCCCAGGCTAAGACTTCTACCCCATTTTCCAGAGGAGGAAACCTAGCATAAAAAGGGCATATTTGCAGACAACTCTCCCTCTACCCATGTCTTTGACTGGAAGCGGACTAGGTTGCCATGCTTTACAAAGAGCTCATTTGCATTAGAAATATTTAGAAAAATCATACTGTGACTCAGGTGAAGGAGTAGCTAGTGCTAAGATCTTAATCAGGTTTACCAAGAAATTCTGGGTTGCTTAGCCTTGATAATACACAGCAGCAGAAGGTATCTATGGTATATTACCAATGTTAACTCCAGCTCCTGAGATTCTGAAACCTAACAGATCAAGAGGACTGAGGCACAATTTCAAGGAATGCTAGGTATGCTATTGCTGCAGCTGGACCACTTCTTGCATCTGAGATAGTTCCCCTACAGCTACACTACTTTTATTTTCAAGCACCCTCTAAATCCTATGCTCGGAGGCTCTAGCCAAAGATTCGGGCCCAAGTACCAAGTATCATTTCCTCTGATGTGAAGTACAATGGAAATAAAAGCAACATTGAATTTCTGGGAAAGCATCTTTCTAAGACTAGAAATATAACTTCTAATGTTTACCAGTAAACTAGAATGTTAGAAAACAAGGCACCACCTCATGTGTAGCAAAGGTTTTGTGCATTCATATCTACTGCTTTTCTCATTTACAATAAAAAGACACAGCATACCCAACAACTTCCCATTCATCCAAGCAAAATAGCAAGTGATTGACATGGACAATGTAGATCTGACAATGTTTTCACAGCTGTAACTTTGTTGATACCTATGGGCTTCCCCAAATAGTGTAGCATATATAGAAACTGTTAACTTGACACAGAATTCAAACATAATTACTTCAGATTTTAAAGCATACTACCCATGAGTGCATCATCCTCAAATTACTATGAACTCTGTTAAACACAAAGTCGGTGTGTATCTGCCTATGAAGATCTCCTTATAGGTACAGGACCCAAATGCCTAGCCTAGCATTTTGTTGGTCTTCTTCAAGGCACATGACAAGATCTGCATCAACTATGACAAAGCATCTCATCCAGATCAAGAACTGCTGAGCCCTGGGATTTTCAGGGGCTTACCTTTGCAGATGGTACCATTCCCTGTGTAACCCGGCTTGCAGACACAGTTGTGCCCGCCCACGGTGTTGAAGCAGAGCGCGTTTTCATCACAGTTGTGCTGGTTTGTCATACATTCGTCATGCTCTGAAAAGGGAAAGAAGAATAGGATGGGCCTGAATTTTTAAAACACAACAAAATAAAAGCTTTGTATAGGTTTCCATATTAAAAAGAGATAAACTCAATAGTAGTTATTGAGAATAGGGCTATGTGAACATGTAACTATGGAATAGCCAGGGTATGTATTTTTAGCCCATACTAGTATGTAATAACTGTGCTGCAGCATAATTCCACTTTTGTTAACAGGGAGCCAACATCATTACACTTTCTATGTAAGGCTACAGTGTTCTTGTAAACATTTACCAAAGAGCTGGCTAGCATACTGGAAATCCATATGCTAGTTCTACTGTATAATTTATTCATGCAGGTTTATCTTATGTGGGATTCGTAGGGTTTCCTTCAGAAAGCTGACTAATGGTGTGAGACACATGCTCCAAACTGCAAAAAGATATGGTTAGCAGAAGGCAGGACTTCAAAACATAGCCCGTGTTTTCCTTCCCTTCAGCGCATATGCAGTGCTTTACTTAGATTAAATACCCCAAAAACAAAGGTGTGCCTGCTGTTCAAAGGACTTTGGGATTGTGTGTCCTTGCACCAGAGTGCAATGGATGAGACTCCTCAGTCTGGTGACCAGACTTAGACAAACTGGAAAATACCCCTTTTGGGAAAAAGTGAAAAGACTGGGCAATATGATTTTGTGCTTACTCGCAACACACTGTTTGATCTGAAACACAAAAGTATTGTATAAGTGTCCAGGTTACTGAACATTTAATGTTTTAGTGTGTGATTTTTAAGAAGTGGCAAATGCAACGTCAAAAGAAGATGCTCTAACATGTCAGTTCAAAATGCTACTATTGAATGAATGAATGAAATAGTCTACTATTTTCAAAATACAATATCTTAGTCTGTAGGCATCAAAATGAAATGTTTCCATCTTCTGGAAAGATTCCTTGAATTTTCTTCAAATCAACAGTATTCATCTATCCATAAATAATTTCAGATCCCTGAAATTTTAATTTCAGAAAACCCAACTGTTTGGGGAACATAAAGGCACCTAATTTCAATCAGTACACATGGACTAACTTGTACGTGAGGTTTTCAGAGTCATCACTTTGTCCAGGTTTTAGCAAATTTTATTAGTGAAGCTTATGCCATTTCTAGCTATCTGATACAAGCCTTAAATTTGGAATCAGATGCTCTTTCTTCCCCATTTTTGGGAACGTCACACTGTTCTGAATCTTCTCCTTTATTTATAAAGAACTGAAGTCTGCACATACCCCACAGAGTTGTTAAGAAATTAATTTTCCTGACATTTGCAAATCACTATGTTCAAATTGCTATTTCAATACTGGCCATAAACTGTAGGAGTATAAAACTGGCAGAATGGCACATCTCTAATCCATCAGTAGATTTAAATTATCCTCTAGCAATGGCAAGTACCTGTTGTTTCAAAGGGGGAAAAAATTCACTACAATGTAACCAATCAATTTTAAACACTACACAGGTTTGTTTGTTTGTTGTGGGGTTGCTGTTGTTTATTTGCTTGGTTTTTAATAACACTAACTAACATCCCTCTTCTAAACAAGGATTTACATGTCTCATATCACCAGCAATGCTCTCATAAACCCGAGGCACTGAGGCATCAGCACTTACTGAGTTGAGTCCCTTGCTGGATGCAGCAGAGCACAGGCTGCAGGTCTCTGCCCTGAGGCATGATATTTCATTACTTTGCTCTCAGCATGAATAACTAAAATTGTTATTGTTCGCCAAATGATCCAGCCCCTCTAAAATCCAGTTAAAGTATTTGACTCTGACCTACTAACATAGTGAAATCTCTTGTGCTGGCTGAAACAGTATTTATGCTAAATCAGTCCATAAAATAAAAGAAAAATAAAGTAATGACCATACAAATTAGGTTAAAACTGTTATTTGTATTGTAATAATATCCTGGAATTTTTAGTTAGTGCTACTATTATATTATTTAAATACATACTATTTTATCATTTTTAAAGGTTCTGTACAATATAAGGAAAATAACCATGGAAATGTGCAAAACATGCATTCAGCAGATCAAAATATCCTGCAAAGTCATTGCCTTTGTACCTCAGGAGGTATGGTCTATACAACAGTACATGACATTGGTAAAGTCAGCTCAAGTCACTCAATTTGACAGATTAAGTATCATCCTCAAAGAGGAAGTGTAGTCATCCACTCCATACCTTAGGAATTCAAAAGCATCCCTGGCACATTCTTTACTAGTGATAAAGAGTCTATTAGAGGAAAGCAGATGATCATGGACTGTCATACTAAGAGAAATGGCTCTATGTGTGTGGCTGGAGTAGCTCTGAAAGCCCATCAAAGCACCCACCAGCAGGTCACGTGCTCTGACGTCTATGCCCAGCAAACTTGCTATTGGTATTCTAGCACAACAGAGTACTAACCACATTTAGAGCACCTTGCAGTACTGGGGCCTCGAAGACCGTTTGCACAGATGTATGTCCTTCATAGAAAAAGATGACTGTCACACTTGAGTGTGATTTCCTAACGCCCTCTGGGCTGAGAAAATCTATTGAGTCTTTAAAGATAGATTCTTCTTAAAGTGTACTGTATCAATAAGATTCACTTTCCACCAGCTAAGTAATGGGGCTTGGATTCAAAGATAATATGCTCAGTTTCCTACTCCACATAAGAAATTTCAGTGTTTCAGTATCCTCCTGTGAGAAAGTTCATGGAGGATGCTTGCTAACATTTCAAGAAGAGGGTCCAGCACATAACCCAAACTGTATCAAAACAGCCAGTACTTCTACTTCCATGGTGGTCTGCTCAAACTTCAGGTCTGTTTTTACTTAAATCAAATATTAGTAACTCATGAAAAATTCATGGGTCTGATAAATGATTCTTGAATCAAAGTTTACATGTCATTTTTCGGGAGGAAAATGTCTCAGAGTAACAGGAAATTTTGTGATTCAATTAAAGAAGAAGAGATAGGAATGGAATAAACAGCAAAAAAAAGAATCGGGATGTTTTACAACCCATCCAGATTTGTTGCTCTGTATCATCTGAGCTTAGCTTCAATAAAACCCCTAAAACCATTTAAATAGTACTTCCTAATATTCCTTTGTACAGTGGCACCTAACAGAGTAGTCAGCCTCCACTTCAGAACTGACTCTTTTATGGACTGCTTACAAATAGTTAAACAACACCTGAAAAAAAATTGTGCATAAAGCACCTTACTACATTAATTCCTCCAGCACATGGCACACTAGCCACACCAAGAGACCATTAGAAACAGCTTCTTCCAGAATTCGCTATTAATAACAAGGTAGACTGTCGAGCTCTATTAAAAATAGAAAAGCTTGTTTGTAATAAAAAGGTGGTGCTCTGTTGATAATTCTTCATTACTTCATGCTTATCAGTTTGGCTTTTTTTTTTATAATCAAACATTTGGAAAGTCATCTTAAATAAGGAGGACAGATTGACTTCAGTGATCTTAAATATTAAACCAGGAACTGTAGACACAGAAAGTGACTTGCATTGCAAAGAAGCAAAAAAGCATTTAAAGAGAACTATTAATATGGTTTTTAAGTTAAAAAGGCAGTACAGAAACATTATCTGCATTATTTACAAATGTCAGTACTACCCAGATGTACTTCAGATGCTGCAAGAAGATACACCAAGGCCATTTATTTCAAGCATCTTTAGAACACTGTGACACACATTTAATGAAAGTTCTATACTTATTTCACTGCACACCATAATGAAGATGGGGATAGGGCAGGTACAATAGTATTACAGAGGCAAAAATTACTTTTGGAGAGAGATTTTAATGATCAACAAATTTGAATTTGCATAAACATCTCCTATGAAGGCCAAATGCTCTGGTTTCAATTATTACTTCTAAAGCTTTATTACTTATTATATTCAAAATCCATTTTGCACTGTTCAGGACTCCATGCTCAACAGTCTTAAAATTCATAAAATCTCTCTTCTGGGAATCAACTGACAATTTAAATACAGTATTTATACTGACTAAACTATCTCTGGAATGAAGTCTTTCTAGATACTAAAAAAATTTCAACTCCAAAATTTGCTATTGCTCCATGGTAGTAAGAATAGTAACAGTAAGTGCATATCAATGATTCATTAAATAGTTTGTGTGACACAGATTACTTAGAGACGGAAAAAAATATGTGATGATGCAATTAATTCACTTATGCACGTTTCGGTCTGCAGCAAATAGATTACATACACACACACAAATATATATGTACATACATATATATATACACATGCACATTCAGTAAGGGTAATGTACTTGATTTTACTTTGGTTCACTTTGAAATACTACTCCAAAATATTCCATATGATTTGTTTGGCAAAAATATTGTTCCTTCAGAAGGATCTCTAGGGTGAAGTACTGTATCCTAGGGAGAGATACTGCTGGCATAACTGACCAGGACCCACTAGATCCTATGATGTATGTCAATGCAATGACAGCTGGGGATCTGTCTTACCAAGTTTATTATCTGTGCAAAGATTCTTGCAGACCTTAGCAAAATTTAATATGCTGTCCACATGGTGTGCCACCTGCCTCCTCCTTCTTACCCTAGCACTATGCAACATCAGCCCCTATCCTTCCAAATGTGTATTTCACGATTAAAAATAAACAAAAGTCCATATAACATTTCCTACTTGCTTACTGCAAGCCTTCCAACATTTGCCTTGCACATCCAAATTCTGCAAATGTCTAAGGAAAAAATAAACAACGAACAGAATCCAATCTATGACTGAGTTGCATCACTTATGGGTAAAGAATATTATGCTGGCAGTTTTCTTGAACTATCAATTACTAGCATGTGAAAATAGAGCTGAGATCACACTTCAGGCACATAAATACATAAAAGTTCCCCAAAATACACCCCTCCAATTGTAATCTTGCAACACAATGTAATAGCTACTTATTTCTGAGCGAGCAATTTGGAATCAGGATAAAATTAAAATAATTTAAATAAATAGAATATATAAGGTATTTCTCCTTTCAATGTCTCTGCATCCTTGGACTCAAATTACTTTTGGCCTCCTATCCCCTTCGCACTGATTTGGTATAGATCTATAGAATGATGGTGATCAACTGGTCATCTGACATAGCAGTGACAAGAGTTACTTGAGTTATCAATAGCTGACACACTTAAATGCCCACTTAGAGTTTATCTTAATTACAAGCATTTTTTCCCCTCATATAGTTCATGTACAAGAAAAATTAGTAGTAACTACATGGGTAGTTTGGAAGACTTATTCCATTAAGATCATTCGGGAAATGACAGATGGTTAATTTATTTAAGACTTCATATTAGCTAGTTTAAACTCTAATCGGCAGGGTTAAAGTCTCAGTATATATATAGGCTAATTTCAAAGAGCAAATGCTGTAAATTTATCAAATTATGCTATTTGCTGGACTGTGGACAAAGAAGGGTAACAAAGCTGGTGAAGGGTCTGAAGAACAAGTCTTATGGAGAGCAGCTGAGGGAACTGGGGCTGTTGAGCTTGAAGAAAAGGAGGCTCAGGGGAGACCTTATCACTCCCTACAACTACCCAAAAGGAAGTTTGTTGTGGTTTACAACCAGCACTCACATACACACACACACACGCACACACTCCCTCCCACCAAATGGGAAGGAGAATCGGGAGAAAAAGGCAAAACCCCATGGGTTGAAATAAAGACAATTTAATAGAAGAACATGAGAGCAAAAGAAAACAGCAGTAATAACAATAACAGTAATGAAACAATATATGAAGCAAGGGACAAAAAAGCCACCAAATTGCCTGACAGCACAACCCCATGCCAGAGACCAAGTCTTGCCTGGCCTGCCCTCTACCCTTATACAGATGGGCATGATGTCAGTATGGTATCAAATGACCCATTGGCTGGTTCGGTTGTCTATCCTGGCTGTGACTTCCTTCCAGCCTCTGGTAAAAATTAACCCTTTTTAGCTGAAGCCAAAACAAAGTTGTAGCCAGGTGGGGGTTGGTTTCTTCTCACAAGTAACAAGTGACAGGACAAGAAGAAATGGCCTCAAGTTGCACCAGGGTAGGTTTAGGTGGGACATTAGGAAAAGTTTCTTCACTAAAATGTTGTCAAGCATTGGAACAGGGTGCTGAGGGAAGTGGTGGAGCCACCATCCCTGAAGGTCTTTAAAAAAGCTGTGTAGGTGTGGTGCTTAGGGACACAGGGTAGGGGTGGACTTGGCAGTGTTATGTTAACAGTTGAACTTAATGATCTTAAAGGTCTTTTCCAATCAAAACAATTCTATGATTCTATGTTTTATATATATTTGTTAAAGTTTTTGATTAATACTCCCCAATTCAAGTATGCTCCAATTCATTTTTCTATAGCTATTCCTTAATTCAAATGCAAAATTGAACTCATGCTTTAATTACTTATAGAGTTACCATCACACAGTTTGCCCTTAGTTAATGCTGAAGTCATTCATTAATGACCACCAGCAGTTCTCCTCAATTCAAAGTTGGGGATATGAAAAGCCAGGTCTCCCTACAATAGACTATTCACTGCCAATTACATTACTTGTTTGATTTTCACCTTCCTCCACTCCCATATATCCATGCTGCTCTTGATCCCCATTTTCTCATTCTTTCTTCACTGCAGCCATAAACAATGTTTTCTGTAAATCTATGTCCTGAATTTTCCTACTTATTTCTCCTAATTATGTTGATAATAAAAATAGCTTTGGCATGTGCATGTTCTATTTTCAAGGTCTGTTTAGAGACCATCCTGCTTTCTGAAATGCTGTTTCTGTCTGTAATTACTTAGTCTATTGTTGTTCTTCAGGGAGAACAGCTGCCATCATCTCATCCAGATGTCTACTTCTCTCCTTTATCTATTAGCTTATTTACTTACTCTATATTTGGTATTAATATGATAAAAGAAGGAAAAACAAGAAAACTGTAGGGAAACCTGAGGAAGAAAATCTACTTGGGGATACAAAACCTAGTGTTCCTTTTCATACCCATTATGAGAAAGCTCCAGGACAGCATCTTAGTTATACTCCTAGGAAGATAAAACAGGGAATTTATATTACTGGCAATTATTGATGCAGTGTTAAAAGCAGCTGAAAAAAAAACACTTGATCAAGAGAAGTAACAAGCACTCACTCGGCTTGCATCTGCCTGTGAGGCTGGAAGGACTTTGGGGAAAGTTCTGAGGTGGCTGTAGCTCTGATGAGACTTAAGAAAGGCATGGACTGAGCTGGACTTTTGGAACTGGTATAATTTGTTTCACAAAAAGACAAATCCTGACACTGAATGCAATGATGAAATCCATTCCTAAAACACCTCCCATTTCCAACAATGAAGTTCTTTCTCTCCAGAAAAAACAAATCTTTTAACGTGTGTGTTGTTCTTTACCAATGTGGAAAACAGAAGAAAGATCCTGGGATCAAAAATCCCTAGAGAAATATCACATATTTATATGCAAATATAACTTCCAAAAATATGGGACATTCTAATCACTAGTTTTTCAAACTTCTTCTAAGATTTTCAATTTTATGTTTTATTTCACAACAGACTTTCATCTAAAGAAAACTATTTCACACACCAAAGCATACAAAAGACATATGCTTTTTTCCCCTACCATTTTACTTCAAGACTTTTTTTTTTTTGCACAAAATCTCTTTTCTTTATTTCTTGGTTATTCTTGTTCTGGGTTTTCTTCATAGACCAAATACATAACTCTTAGTTGTAAGTCCCTTCGAATTTTAAAAAAAATTCATTTCCAAATCCTGTAGCTCTAATAGTGAATTTTATGGCTCTAAGCAGGGTATACTCTCCCCTAGGACTTAACGTGGAAAGCCTAACACACAAGTTGAATGTTGACTGGCCCACCCTTCCTGTGGCATCTGCACACCAAGAAATCCATGCCAAGATCTCCTGGAACTCAGAGAAGACAAAGATATTCTTGGTCTCAGCCACATCAGACAAGTTGGGCAAAATGTTACAAGGCAAGCCTACCTTTACTCCCTCCATCTTCTTCTGCAGTTCCTCAGCAAATAATTTAAACTGTTACATCCAGCTAAGTTTCATCATCTTCAAAATGTGTGTTGTAATTGTGATTTCCAATTTGACAGAAGATATATTTTTGCAAAATACTCACACTCCTCTCATGGTGGCTTCTATTGTAATATTAATCAGTGTTACTTCATGTAACATCCTGTAAATTTTTACACATTTCAACCAGCTAGGCAGAGGAAATACATTGAAGACTATTTAGTATGGCAGATAAAGTTAAAAAGTCTTTAATTTATCTCCACTTTCCTTCATACCTGCCACTTTCTATATTCCTTAAACAGAAAAGTTTAAGGGAAGGGTTTTCTAAAGCACTTAGCATAGATCTAACCGTTTCCCCTAAAGGAAAACCTGTAACTCCCACTGATTTCAATGGCAGGGCTGTAATGCAAAGCAAAATTATTTTGAAAATCCTACCTTAAGAGATTTCAGTCTAGACATAAGGTCTATGACCTTGTCACCCACTTTTTTCTTGCCTTAATTCAAACTGATCTCTTAATATCTTGTCGCTTTTACCATTGACATTTTAGAATAAGGTTTCTATCTTATAAAAGGTATTTCATCATTAAGACTTTCTTAATTTTTATTTTTTTTAACTAGCCAGATGCATTATTTGTTCCTAGATAAATCTTTTTAAATTCCAACTTATACTGTACACAAAACCTTGCAGGCACTTATGACAAACTGATGCTTTCAAAATCTTGTATTATGCTGTTAAAAGTGACAATAGCAAATTCTACATCAATCGTAGTGCCCCCTACTTTATTGCTAGTAGAATAGCCAGACTAGTGCTGTAAATATGCTACTCCAATTTCCTCAGCCAACTGAAAAATGTTTATTTTTCTCTTCTCATAATGTCAAACCTTTTAATTTACTGTTTCAATACTAAAAGGGTCCATATTATAAAAGTCTGCCATCAGCAACAAATACATGTGGATATTTGGCCTCTGTCCTACACGTATTTCTGTTATACAAAGAAAGCAGGAAATTGGCTCTCTGACTGCTGCTGAGGCTCCTAACTTGCTGTCTGTTCTCATATTTTACTAGTAACAACTTAGAGACCATCTACGTAACCAGGGGGCTCCAGAAAAACACCTCTGAACAACACTTTTTCAGCACAGAGTTAAGAGAAGGATGGATATACAACACGGCAGGAGAAAGATGTCTCAGCTATTAAGTACTGGCTAAAGTTGGTTTCATAAAATATAAATATACTCAAAGCTCTCTNGCACCGGGCACCCAGCCAGGGTAAACCCACCACAGGCAGCTAATGCCCCTCTTCTATAGTTTTGGGGATAGCATCATGATCAGGGCTTGCCAACTTCTAAAGGCTCCAGGGAAAATCACAGTTACAACATACAGCACCATTATCAAGGACAGTGCTTGTCAGGTGAAGAAAATGAGAGGCACCACAGTAGTGGATGAGATGTTGCTGTTGCTTTGACCCTGCTCTTGTCTGCAGGAATCTGGAGCAACTTCCCATAAATATTAGGAAACAAATGGGTTTTTTCTGCCCCTTTATACAGCAGGGAGACTTCTTAATGCCACAGATGGTTCCTCTTACTTCCCTGGCAGTACTGTGACACAAGCACTCAGATGACTCATGGAATATCAAGTAGGACAGTACTATTTTTGATAAGACAGCTATAGGGCTTGAACTCTATGGGGAGAGGAAGCCTTCCTTCAGTGTGTCTCACCTGATTTTGAAGACGGTCCACTGCTTGAAAATGGGAACAAAGATATGCTTCAGTGATGGCAAAGCAGAACAATATTGATGCTCTGCCCTTAGGTCAGCCTTAATACAGTCTTCTAGTGATGTCCCCAATTTTCCCTAAGGAACATCCTCCCAGATAGTGTACGGAGACACACCAAAACAGCACGGCAAATATATCCTTCACAAATACTGCACCTAAGCTGCCTTCCCTGGAAACAAAAGCACTTGGGGAGAATGGTGCAGCAAGTTCTCACCATAGCATAGTGTCCAGGAAGAGCTAACACACATACCCAGCCTTGGAAATCGGGAAGTGCTTCTGGCTTCTACTCAGGCATAGACCTGTATGCCAGGAGATAAGCTGCACAGCTGTCTGCACTGCTTCTAACTAAAACCAGCACAGCATAGTAATGCAGGTGCAATGAAACCATATTCCTTCTCTTCCCTGCAAAGGTGTGAAACTTGGCACTAACTAACTTACTTACAGGTACATTTTCTAGCCCACACCATGCTTTTATTGCTACTGTTCAACTGCCAGTGCCAACCAAGCTTACAAATACAGATACTTATTTTCATTTTATATTGAAAAATATTTGCATAAGCACAGCTCAGTAAACTTTACAAATCTGAAATATTCTGCCATCAAATTTACTGTCCTACTTAAGACCATGAATTGATCTAATAAGCAGAACCACTGAAGACGTGGAGCCTTCATTAAGTATTGTTCAGGTCTCAAATACTCAAAATACACATTTAGAATCAAACCACAGAGATAAGAAAAAAGCAAACCTTGACCAGATATTCTATTTTCCACTCCTAACACTACTGTAATCCTATGATGACTTCACTTTTGTATTCCTACTTCCTTTATATGTCTCCTCTTTGGAAAAGTTAAGATTTAGGCTGAGATGCTGTGAACTTTGGAAAACTTCAAACTAAGATGAAGCCCACTGCATGGAAGATGTACTAGGTGAATAAGCACAGGGTATTCAAGGCAGATTGGAATATCCATTCACCACCAACCACAATTTCTATTTACCTCCCAAACATTAAAATTATGTAGACAGAAGTTGAATTCTACATCCATTTCCACCTTCTGAAGAGCTAGGAACAAGGTAATAAGTTCCTACCAAGTCTGGGTACACTACAAGCATATTGAAAACATAGGAAAAAAATAAAACAGATTACTCTCAATGGCTCCCACCTTTCCAGAAATCAATCCTCATATCTTAAAAAGAACTGGCCATTTATGCCCGCTTTGAACACTGTTAAACCTTTCTCTCTTTTTTTTTTTTTTTAAATACACCATCATTAAAAGATTCTACTACAGGTTTCTAAACCCTGAACATCAAAGTTAACACTGTGTGACAGATGGTATGTTCCAAACTCATCACATTTACTGGTCTGTAACAGAGCAAATGACACAATTACCTGCTGTAATTACTGTTGCTGACAATGTATTTTCCCTGGTGATTGGTCTGTGTGACTCAGAGCTGCTTATCTTTGTCAGTCCAGTCCAAATCTGCATTACCATGTGACTTGGACATTAACTTAGGAAGTATTTACAAATTAATTCCAATATCTGCCAAGACAGATATTTGGGATAGTATAAATTCATCTTTTACTGCATGATTAAACAGTCTACCACTCTAATGTTATTTTGCATTAGAAAGTAAGTATTCACAATGAAATCCTGTTCCTCATTTAAATCAAATGCACAGTTCTTTTATTAATATATTGGAAGGGAAACACACTGAAACAGGTAAATAAAATGAAGGAATAAAATGCAAATAAGTACATGGACATTTTCACAAAATGCTCATTTCACAAAATGCTCAAAAGCAAAATGTTAGGTAAAAAAATTAAGTGATAAAACATTATGATACTTAACTCTCATTGCCTTGTGACAATTTTAAAGAACACCTAGAGAAGGCAATCGTGACTTTTGATTTAGAGCAATGTGAGTTATGGGCTAATCAAGCTAGCTGACTGCAAGTGCTTCATCTTTGTGGCAGATGTACCCACCCTGACAAAGACCGTGGCTTGCCAAAGATCAGATAAAGATCAGGGCTTCATGACCATTAAAACTTAGTTACTTTGTTTCGGGCCCTTGCTTTGCCTTTTTTCAGGTGCTTGCTCTCAGTTAATCAGAATGACCATAGTTCAGACTTGACTCAGGTATAAATGGAGCCCCACCAGAAAGACAATTTGAACTGGTCCTCCTCAGAGCAATGAATCTGCAATCAGGAACTCTCCCTTTGAATCAGTATGTCACCCAAGGAAACTTCCTGGGATTTAATGAGCCCTCATGCCCACTTTGATGAGTGAATACTTCTTCTTGAATATGTATCTATATCCTTGACTGAGCCCTGGCCCCTTTAGGGTGAGGGATCCCCTTTCTGGGTACTTTTGAGTGGGAAGTTTTCCCTTTTATGAGTGTGTGCACATTGGGTCACCTCTTTAAAAAGAATATTTGCAGAATGTAGAAATTGTGTAGCATCATATTCCCACCTGACATCCACACTTGTCATTTACTTTGGTCTGTCAGAGTGCTGGATAATTTTTGATTGGAATAAATCTGCATTTTGAGAGCTACTCTGCCCATTTTGTGGGTGCTTTTGCGACACCCTGGAATATCTTTTACTTTTAAAATATAAAATAGATACAATTCCTTAAACCATTTCTCCTAAGAATATACTTAGGATGATAAGAAAAGATTGCAGCACATAATAACAGTAAGAAACAGATACAGTCTTCTTAAGAAGATTTGGAAGCTTGTCAGAAAGAAAAAAAATACTCCTACAAAAACTCCTACAAACCATTTAGGTAGAGCAGCCTCCTATGTTATTGCTAAGCTTGTTTATAGAGCTCTTCATCCTCAAGAGAAATACTGAGATTTTCAAAGTTTTTGTTATTTGATGGGGAGGGTCACCATTTCTTCACATCTGACTAGATAAATTATAAAGGGGGCTGATTTCAAGAAAGTAAATCGATTACCATTTCTGAAATAATTTCTGT
This sequence comes from Brachypteracias leptosomus, assembly GCA_013401335.1. NCBI lineage: Eukaryota > Metazoa > Chordata > Aves > Coraciiformes > Brachypteraciidae > Brachypteracias > Brachypteracias leptosomus. Next base: position 8,090 of record VYZX01004991.1, on the reverse strand, counting down.
TTTCAGTTTTCTGGTTCAGCCTTGAAGATGTCTCAAAACCACTAGTGTTTCCTTGAAAAAAAAAAAAAAAAGTAGACAGAACAGCTCTCTACACTGAGAATGTCCTCAGGAAAAATATCAAGTATCTTTTATAGACACAGTACTTTCAGAAACACTGCCTCTCAATATGTACCTTCACTAACAAAAGTGGAATTTTACCCAAGAACCTTAGGATTCTGTTGTACAGGAGCATAGCCTAGACAGCAATGCTGTGACTTTTCAAAATGTGACTTTTCAAATTAATGATGATGGTTTGGCTAGTCTTCCTTGGGGCATCATCAGAACAAAACCCTAAGGATGGGTTCCAAGTATATTTCCTCAGTAGGTGGTGTCTTGTTCCTTCTTGTTGGCCCACTCTGACTGCTGCAGAGAGCTCCTGACAATCAATCTGTCTTCCTTATTCATTTGGATTAGCTGGCAAACACAGGCAGAGCCATTTCGGGAACTGAAACTAGTTTTAGACAAAATTACAAGGGCAGAAAAAGCATGAGTTTAGCTTCCATGCTATGCATTTGTGCAGGACCAGCCACAGCCTGGCTGCAGAATCATCAGCACATTTCAGTGTGAATCACAAGTTACAGGCAGAACTAAAAATATAAGCTTTCTTTGGGATTACACATAGGAACATAGACACCGGATGAATCAGTGAAGTGGATGAGGCCAATATGTTTACTTTGTGCATCAATGCATTTCAGGGTAGATTTCAGCATAATTCTATACGCAAAGAAAGACTAGCAAGGATGTAATTCCTGCTGTGGTTGAGGGGTCTTCACCACAAGTAAGGCCACTACTCAAGCACATGGCTGGAAGGGAGGGCTGTATCCGAAAAGGCTACTTCTGAATTACTCTGGCCGCAGAAATGAACTTCTAATTTGAAGAAGCAGTCTGATGTAGCAAAGTACATCTGGTTTGTAACTCAAGAACTATCACTCCAAAAGATTGACAAAAGGGAGTAATATTGATAAAGATTTATTGAAGAGACAAACCTAGGAAGGATTTGTCAAAGATGATGACAAATACTAAATTATAATGACTGACAGTATAAAACATGAGTTAAGCAAACAGTCTGCCATTTAGCATAAAGCAGGCTTGTCTCTTACAAACATTTTTGTTGTTTCAGGAGTCAATGATTACCGGACATATAACGTGTCACGCAATAGGAATCAAAGTACAGAGAATTGTAGGTTTTCATGCTCACAGACTGAAATAATCTAGGGATTCCTATCTGTCCTAACAGAAAACTTCCACATTCATTCAAAGAAAAAAATTGCAACTATAATATTAAAAGAAAAAGCTTCTGAAGCTCTGGACAAAATTTAAAAATGTTTTATTTCCTCTTATGAGTCTTGACAGTTATCTTTCTTAACCTCTGCCTTTTCTTACAACTGTGTTATCTTAAGATTGGAGATGTTTTTCAACAGTAGAATACCAACAGTCAGGCAGACATTGTACCCATACAGTGTCAGCTGTATCCACTACCCTTAAAATCTGGCTAACTTCTGTCATGGCTATAGTCACCTTGATTTTACTGTGAATGTGTAGAAAACTGCTGACTTCAATATAGCATGACCACATAACCTTAAATAACTCCATTGTTCCATTTTTAAAAACTGTCTTGCTTCATACAGTACCTCCAGTCTCTCACTGACCTTGGCTGAAGTCCCTCAGAGAACAGGCTGCACTCTCCTGGCATGAGGCAATCACCAGCTGGCTCAGACATGATCGATGTGAGCTATCCAACTTCCTTCACTCCTGGCTTGCTCAATGAGATAGCTGCAAATTCCCATCTTCTGAGACAGAAAGATCCTTACAACTTCAAAGAAACTATCCTCGAGGCTACCTACTGTGTTTCCTGATCTCTGCAGTCTACCTTCCACAGTCTGTGATCATCCAAACGAGGATGGGCCAGGAGAGGTCCAGCTGTGAAAGGATGTCATGCTGCAGTTAATTAATACCAGCTATCCCCTCGCTACCATCATTCTAATTCCCACAGCTCACAACTACCACAGAGTACTGGGATGAACAGATGAAGAAGTTATGACCAGACAATACCCCACGCATTCCTCAGTCTCTTGTACTTAAACTCTTTCAAACCAAAACCAGCAGCTGTTTAGTTGCTGGTAAGTTAGTGCAACTCAGCTCCAGATTAAGGTATCTAAATTCAGGTGTCTACGTGTACATTACTGGGCAGGATTCCACTTCATAACAAGCCACATCTAGCCTGGCACCTCACAGATACCCATGACATCAACAACAGCTGTAACACGAAGTTCTATAGAAAGACAGTAACAGTAGTTAGAGAGCAAGTAGGACACACCACAGCACTTAAAAACACACTAGACCTATAACTGGGCAACCAGATCTTGCTATAGACATATACATTCCTATTTCAGTCAGTGTAACCTAGAGAACTCAGTAAGTGTAAAATAGAAACGTAACATGGGATTGGATTGCCCACAGATAAGGGGTTCAAACCCATGGAAAAAGGTAACTTACCCTGCATTCAGCAGAACTCAAAAAGCTCAAGACCTACAAGGTAGATCTTGTGTCAGATCTGCTAATCCCATGATGACAACTGCCTAGAACTTGTAAATAGCCACTGGAGCTGGGTCCAGCTGAATCCTTGACCTCTTGATTACTATGTAAGCTCAGATGAAGACATCTACATTGGGGTCTTAATTGCAAACTGAATTCCATCTCCTCTGTCAACTTCAGTAAAATTCTAACACGAAGAGTCAATGTAATTAGCTATGGAAATGAATAATTCATTTAGTGCTGTATGGTTTCTTAGATTGTCTATTTTTACAACATACTCTGTTAATTTTGCGATACCCCTTCATCTCTAATTTCCAATCATACTATACTGACACAGCACCTAACTGCATTGTGGAAGTTGTCAAGGGACACTGGGTACTTGAAAGCTGCAGAGGGATTCAGCACACTGAGAAATGGGAGATACACTGGATATCTGTCATAATACTGGGATAAATATTAAGCAATGTTATTGTTTGAAAATATTGTAATTTCAGGATTTTTACATGAAGAAAGATCTCCCTCTTTCCTCAGTTACTGTTTCAAACTGAGTATATTCTCAACACCTTTACCTCCTTTTATGTATTGAAAAATTCCTCATCACACTAAGAATGCAAAATATATTTCTTGTAAAACAAAATAATTAATTCTGCTGTCTGCTTCTGTAGAAAGATAGATTTTAAACAGTATACAGAAACTGTAGAAATGCAAAATAGTTAGAGGCTTGCTTTTGATATAGTACCTTTTGCCATGCTCTATTCCTAAGGAATAGTGAATCCAGCTCTATGATGCATTGATACACACAGCTACAGATATATAGAAACACACACACACCCCAAATGTATCAAATAGACATGTATTCAGTAAAAGAATAATTTCTGTAAAAGAATCAAACATCCAATAATGAAGATTATACATTCATGTCTTTGTCAAGGGAGTACATTTTGTGTTTAACAACTGAAATCATATTCTACCAAGGACCCTCTAAAAATGTGATGGATTTTGATCAGCTGAGAAATCAATCCTGCTATAATTGCATAGCCAGATAAACAGTTATTATGAACTGGGTCAGTAACCAAGGAGGGAATGGGATCTAAAAAGCGTCCTCTAGGAAGTAAAAAAACAAAACAACCCTCTGAAACAGCCATCAAACTAAGTTGTCAACGACAACCCAATTCAATCCAAACAAAGCATAAATGAGTTCTCTAAGTATAAGATATAGCAGATATATACAAATGACTTGTGTTGTTATCTAAGTAATGTGGTCGCATAGCAACAAGCTCAGTCTGAATGATCATTCCTTTATTAGCTTTGTGAATTATCTTACAGCTAGAAAGTAGATATTGGAGAGAATTTATCCTGAAAGAGGATTGAGAGCTTCATGTAGGCTGACATACTACAAAGTAGAATGGAAACTGGGCCAAGTACTGAGAATCAGAATCAAATAGGTTTTGAGTTGAAAATGCTCTGTGCATACAAGCTGACTTTTGGAGGGTTTATTACTAACAGCAACAACTGACAGTATAGCTGGACACCATTGCCTCAGTGGATGTTGGATTACGCTGTGAGATAATGCATGTGCATGCACATTATTTTTAATATAATTGGGCGGGGGGCTCGTCAAAATCAGAGATGAAAAAGACAGATGGTTCATCTTGCCCACATCATTATAAATCCAAAACTGCATGTTTTCTCTTGTGGTTTGCTGACTAAAACATTTCCTTACTCAAGCCATAGTATGTCACTCCAGGGATGTTACATGCCCCTGTCAGTATGCTTGTTTATTGCTCT